>JARGXW010001226.1:0-29383 GCA_029204085.1 Mycena sp. CBHHK59/15
TTCCCTGCACAGTTTCCTGAGTCCCAAAATTCGCACAGGTCTTATGTATGTATGTATGCACATTGTATAGTACCTGCCGCACAGTTATTTAAGTTCGCAGGATCGCAGAAAGTTCGTTCTCATCATCGACTGTCTTCCATTTTCTGTACATGTATATTGTCTTACTCAGTGATGAGAAAGAGTATAGAATAATGAAGATCTCTGCAAGCTAGCGACATACCGAGAAAAGTAGGTACCCACCAGGTGTAACTGTAACTAAGAGCTGCGAAGGCTATTTGGGTGGTGGAAGCACTGCATTTCGTTTATAAATCTCGTTTTGACCATTGTGCTTCGCCATTGACAGACACAAAGTCACTTCGCACAATCTTACCTCTCGATACAACCGTTCCATCCTCTGCGCCCGCTGCGCCTGCGCCTCTGCGCCCACCTCACCCCACGCACCTGCCAGACGGCAGATGTCTTCATCTGTCATTCATGCTGCCATTGCCTTCGACCTGGCAATGGTAGACCCTCTCCTGGTATACGTAGATTTCCTCTACAGGACCGTCCCAGAAGCCCGGACCGCATCTGCGTCGTCTTCCTCAGATCAGCATCTGGCGGCATCTTTCCCTCGTAGAGGACCACACGAGTTGGATTGACGTTGGCGCCAACATGGCGCAGAGCGTCCTCCTGTCTGCCCATGACTCGGAGCTCCTATCGTAGAGATCGAACGCCAGGAAGCGGTCAGGATGGAATGAGTGATGGAAAGCCACTCGTCGAACAGTATAAACCGGTCGCCGAAATGTTGGTCCCGGCCGAGAACCTGAAGCAGCTCTTCGCGGTGGTATTCGATCCAGCCACCGAGATTCTTGAATTGCCCATGCGTAGAAGGGCCAACGTAATGCGAGCGGGTCAGCAAAGATATCATCGGAGCTGGCAGCGCCCAAATTAATCAAATGTGGTGTGCGAGGATATTTGAAAAAGGTCATCGGACGGGAGAGCCGAAGAACAAGCTGTTGTACTGCAGCAAAGGACCTTACTATAATGATTGCCTTGAACCCCTCCCTGAGCCTAGGTCGGACAAACACTTTATGCGTCTCGTCAGCCGCATTGCACACTCGATCACCAAGTAGAAGCGTAGGGTGGCCAGGCGCATTTGTGCTCGGGACACGCACAGTTCTTTCTTGTACTCTGCACGGATCAGGGAAAGTGAAATGAGAGAAATACATAACCATTGACGTACGTCGAACCAGACGCACACGGGCGACGTTGCCCAGCTAGCTATGCCTAACCAGATTTTACAATCAGAGGCAGCTGCATTCGCTCGATCAAAGATAGTGCGACCCGCGCACACAGCTCGGCGACGGCGTCACTCAGCGTGCATTTGGGGCCGCCCTTGTCGGGAATCGGCCGGAATCCATATGCAACCAAGGAGCAGGCAATAGTGATTCCTGCGCCCCGTCATCACCCTCACCGTGCACCAGCAGCGGCGATTTCTTGGAGTCATCCACCAGCCGCATGACGATGTCCATCTGCTCGAGACGGCACACGATGGGAAGAAATATATTTGAAATGGGGTTCCTGTCGACCACGTTCTGGGGAGCGCTTCGTCTGACACGGTCCAGAGTATGTCGGATGCCGGGATGAGATGATGCCAACGCAGCAACGTCGGCCGCGGTGCGCGGACGCACCATGATCACCAGGTGGAACGGTATAATCCAGCGAAAGCCCTCAAGCGCATGCAACGATGCGTCGTAAGGGATACACAGCGGTACGGTCGAGGTGCGTGCCATCGCAGCCCGCAGCGCGGTGGACCGCGGCTCTCCAGGAGCATGCCGCTCACCCCGTGTGGCAGCCCGTCTGCCTCGTTCGCCGACACAAGGGTCCCCCACTCCGCCGCGCGCACTCCCCGATCTTCCTGGCGCAGTACGCCTGCACTCCATACGCCAGCATTGCGAGCTTACGGTGCACTTGTTTGAACACCGCGTCCGCGAGGCGTAGGAACCCGCGGTGCAACTGGGGCGCAGCGAGAACGAGCTGGACGCAGAAAGGTTGCGCGCGGCTGTGGTGTCCGTGAATGTGCAGCGTGAACGTTAGGTCGAGGAATTCTGGCGAGGGAGCGACTGGGAACTGCTCAGGCAAGAGGGACTCGATCCCCAGACTGTTAAAATTGGTCACAGTATTCTGCAACAGCGGAATGACGGGTGGGTGCTTGTGGAGCTGCTGGCCTGCAGCCTAGATGACGACCGCGGAACCGATGGCAGTACTAGCCGCGTTCTCTGACCCAATACCGGCAAAATAGATCTGACTCGGAGTTTCGAAATCTCCTAAGTTACTTTCAAGCTTTATAACATATACATCTGAACGACTGTCTTCAGAAAAGTACGTAGAAAGCTATAGAGGGTGGAATCGAGCCTACTTTCAAGCTCAAGTTATCGGTTTGCTCCGCTGACAGACAAGCTAGTTCGTGTTCAGAGAGTAAGAGAATCCCGTGGTGGCTAGCACAGTAACTACAACGTGGCGAGCGTTTGGCGGCACTGAGACAAGGGTTTGCTCCACTAGGTCGTCTATCTGAGTTCCAGCAAACCATAGGCATCTTGGGACCGTAAAAACGCAAGTTTCATTATGGGAGGTATGCATCCTGATGGAGTTGGCGAGCTACGTCCAAAGAATTGAATGTGTCGGTTATGTAACTTACAACCTACTGCCGGTCTGGAGAACTAGTGTACACAAGTATAGATCTTCTACCACTTACGAAACAAAGAGGTACATGTACAGCACAATGAAAAGGACTACAAACCAATAGATAGAGAGCAAAGACTGAGCAAAGCTGTAGTAAGATAAGTGCCTCCGTCGATCCTCCTCCGCTAAATGAAAAAAAAAAGTGTGTAGATAGATAAAGATACCCGGTCGTTGTCAATTGGCTGCGACCAGCAGCCTTACTTCGCATACGTATCGTATCCAACCTCACGGTCGATAGTGACCTTGACGCCGATGTTGGAGGGCGTGGTGGTGCGTTCGTCAACGCCAAGCGTGCCCTTGTCGTCGCCACTGGCGATGGTGGGGTTCTTGGCGTCGACCTCGCCCCAGGTGGCCTCAGGCTTGGAGCGCATATCATCGAGCGTGTATGTGTGCGGCGTGTGACTCGAGTTAGTGGGTATGCCCGAGCGGGTCGAGATGACGTGTGTTGCGCGGGAGGAGTTAGACGGCGCGCTGGTACCAGAGAGCGCGAAGGAGCCGCCATGCACGAGCGTTCCACGGATCGCGAGGATGATGCGGAGTGTCATGGATGTGGTCAGGACAGCTGCCATGCTGTGTGGTGGGTGAGTATAGAACATCAGACGGCGGGAGCGGAACTTGCCTGGTGACAATAGTCTTGATCGGATCTGCATCGTCTGTGGGCTTCATGATGAACCAGAACAGCATGTTGACCATGTTGACGATCCAAATGGCCTATAGGGAAGATATGGATAAGGCCAAAACATTTGACCAGCTTTTCACTTACACCATACAGATTGAGACCGTCACGTAGCATCAATTTCCACGGGCTCAGAGGCTTCGCCTGGAGAGAGTTGATAGAGCGCATCAGGGCAAGGACGGCCTGAATGGATTATATGAATATCAGTCGAACCTGAAGTGATGAGCACACGTACAGAAGCAGTGTAGAGCAAGGTCGGGGCGGCCCAGTAGATGCCAACCCAGTTGTGCTTGGGACCAGCAATGCAGCCTTGACCGTCGAGGAGAGGCACCGCTTGAAATAGGATTAGGATCATCCGTCAGGATATATGATCCGCCTACATCGGTAGAAGCCACAGCAGACAGCGGTGACAACGACTTGAAGTGCGAAGAGAGAACCCATTCCGATGAGAATACCACGACTGCGATCGTAGATAGCATGGATGCGAATAACATGAACAGCTGGCGAGCGGTCAGACTGTGTAGGGGGATTATAAGAGATGCGTACCAGAAGCCGCAGCAAGGAGAATAGCGGTGCAGATGGGCTCGAAGAGATAGAATTTATCGCAAGACTAAGGCATGCGACAGTTCAGCGAGAGAATTGTTGGTACGAAAGACACTGACGTTGCGAGACCATTTAGTGTCGAAAAATGCGACGGCTGTTGACGGCCGGCTTGAGACAGCCCAGGCAGGAGCTTGATATGCTTACCGACGACGGCAAACTCAACAGGCATGAAGAGCCGCAGGAAGTGGAAAATAATCTTGAGGATGGGCCACTCGCCTGACTTCATCAGACGCCAGGTCCGAGGTGAGAGGACGAGGGTGTCCCATGCTGCGACCGTGAGCGTGCACACAAGGAAGTACTTGTGCGCGCTGAGATGAGGAGGCAGATTGAGGGAGTTGGGGAGGCCGGGGAGGGTAGACATGATGGGGAGAGGGAAGCGAAGCTCAGACCAAGATGAAGGCCGTGCAATATATATCTCAAATATATCCTCAGTTACACCATCAAACGCCACACACAAGTACTTACGATCACTCTTATGTCCTCCTCCTCAAGTTCCTCAGGTACACCTGTGCCTACAGTCTCTCCTTCCCAGCCCACCGCCTCGAACACAAACTCAAATCTATATCTGCAAGTCACCCCTGTTGTCGTTGTTGGCGGTCCATAATCGATGCACAATCTTCTGCAGCTTCACCTTTCTCGCGACCCTCCTTGTCCTCGTCGTCGTCTCATGTTCAATTATTGCCCGCTCCATCTGTTTGCGCAGGCGCACCCGCGACCGCATAAACCGCGCAATGGCAGAGGGCCTTGTCCTCGCGCCCCCAGCGCAGGGCTCCTATAAACGCTGCTTTGGTGCTCAGCCCCAACTCTATGACATCTGGCTCTCAGACAGCAAGTCTCAGACCTGGTCTGAAATCACGGCAAGCCATCTTCATTTCCGCATCCACATCATCTGAATGATTCTCCTAGCCCATCTCCGCACAGCCGCTTACAGCAACAGACGGCGAACACTTTTCTGACCTTGGATCCTCGGTGTCGTCGCAGCTGCCCTCCAAAAAGTCAGACACTCTTTCAGAGTGTCCCATGGACACTCTCCAGGTTTCCGTCCTGGTCGCCTTGCCCAACTCCTCCGGGCGCACAAACGACCAACTCCCAGAGGTTGCCTTTGGATTCACACAGTCGCACTATCCGTTATGATCAACTGTACCATGCGTCTAATTCTGTACCATTATCGTAGTGTATGGATAAATATCATCATTGTAATGACTGGACAACATCTCTAATCGCCATCTGTATCCATCTCCTCTTCATCTACCTCCACCATCTCTTCCTCAGAATCCGATGGCTCGAAGAAGTCAAACGAAGACACGTTTGCTCGTAACCACTTCTCGTCTTTCGGATCGACATAATCCCGGTCGCTGAGCATCACCTTGCTCAACGGGGCGCCCGCAGCCTTGCGTGCCGCGACCATCTTCCGCACCCGGGTGCCTTCTATCCCCGTCATTCGAAGCGACTCCAACTTTGGGCAGTACACTGGTTGCTTGTTCGTGATCAAGCACAGGCGGTCAAAGAAGCGTTCTTCGTCTCCCGTGCAGTTGAGGTCAATTTTCTTGAGCCCGCCGAGCTGCGCCATGACCAGGTCCGTACTCCTCTCGTCACACGGTAGGCCCGTGAGCTTGAGCCCAGTCAGCCCCGCGAGCAGCGACCGCGACTGTCCCGTCGCCGGTCCCGCAAGCTGCTTCGCGAAGTCTGTGTAGTCCTCGTTGTGGTAGTCAAGCGTGAGGTCCACCAGCGCGGGCAGCGCCATCGAATGCAGTAGCGCTTGAATGTATTCGTGCTCATGGTAGCACAGCACGAGATTTTTTAGCGACGGCAGCTCAATCACCTGGGTGAACCAGTCGTCGCCTCCGGGGCCCGAGAGGCACAGCGAGAGAAGATCGAGCTCAGGTGACGCATCCAGCATGGCGCGAAACGTCGCGAACGACGGGCGCACGTTCTTGGCGTGGTACGCGAGTTCAATTTCGTGCAGCCCCTGGAGGAACGTCAAGGACTCGTCCCATGCGAGATGAACGCCCCAGAACGCAACGTTGGTCAGCTTGGGCGCGATGCCGTGGAAGGGGAGGAACGCAGTTGCAAGGTTGGCGGGCTGGAACTCTTCGTACTCCTCGCAGTCTTCGTAGTCGTACAGACCAAACTCCTCGAGGAGGGGTGCGGAGGGACATTGTGCGAGCCGGGTTAGGACTTCGTACATGTAGGTATAGAAACTGACTGTGACTTCGAAGATGCGCCACTGCTGGACATGGGGTGTGATCAAGTCCATGATAACGATGAGGTCGTCCAATGAGATGGAGAGCCTTTCCTCTCCCTCCTCCTCGTCTTCAGGGAGCGGACTATGGGTGGTTGTCATCAGGATCCCATTTACATTGTACGAGACCATGATGCCAAAATCGGCTATTGGGCTATGGCCTTCGTGTTCATGGTCATGGTCATGATCATGGTCGTGGTCGTGGTCGTGGTCGTCGTCTGGACTTGTGCAGTCGATGAATATGTCGAGAGACAGCCCATTGGAGCGGTGTAGCCACGCCTGCGCCTTTTCCAGGTTGAGGTGGCCCGAGAACTGCAGCGTTGTCCACAGCGTGTGAGTCCCGAGCGCGATTTCGCGCCAATGCCGGCAGACATGCGACACAAGGACCTGGAACGCGAGGTTGGGCTCGTCCGACTCCTCGTCCGAGCCCCCGCCGTCCGACTCCTCTGTAACCATCTCAGTAGGCGCACCCGATATCCGGGGAGGCAGAGGCCCCGTACGCTTCACAGGGCTTCCCATGTGCACGTCGCCAGCATCCCCTTCGTCCTCATCCCCCTCCTCCTCCTCGTCCGTCTCCCACTCATCTTCCAGGTCAACTCCGTCATCATACTCTTCATCATATCCGTCCTCCTCCTCCTCCTCGTATATCTTCCGCCCGAGCTGGAATATGTACGCGAGCAGCTCGGGCGGCAGGTCATTGACAGGGCAGCCGTCTGTCGGGGGCCGCCATGGGTTATTCGCCATCATATCCGCTTCCGCTTTTTGAATGGCCGTTTCCGCCGACATGCCGGGGTTTTCGCGTATGTTCAGCGCAACGCGTTGTTTGAGGTCCTCGGAGAGCATCGTCTCGAAATCGGGTGAATCACCAGTCATGGTCGCGGTCGCGGTCCGGGTTAGATTTTTTTTTTCGCGAGAACACGTGCAGAGTCAACAGCTTGGATGAGTAATCAGTGACCGCCTGAAGCTTGGCCTGAAGAATGAGTTGACTCAGAGAATCGGATTCTCTGGGAGAACCATCGCGCACGTTTAGCCACGTCTCCCTGATGCTCACACGCGGTAGATGCAAAAGCCCGCCACACCTGGCTCTCCGAGTCCTAGCAATCTACCCTCCGACGGCTTCCCTGTAGTACCACTGGCAGGACCCTGCTCGCGACGATTACGATGAACATACGCGCTCAAGTGCTGTGGGCGCCTCGCCCGTAGCGTCAGAATAAAATGGCCGCCTGGCCACTCTGTGTGGCGTGCCGAACTACGCGCACCCACGCATACATAGACGGCCATGGCCGTCCACTTTACTTTCCGTTTGGTGTCTAAAGCACCCTACATCATAGTATTCCGTGGTTATTGGAATAGCCGTCAAGATAAATCTTCGCCGGCTCTCCAAATAGGCTGCCGGTGTGACATGTCGGAACCTGCAATGGAACCCAAAGAGCTCGTTCCAGCACTGTCTGTTATTTAAGACAGCCTTATAACTTCAATTGCCTGGTTTACGGTCTATCACGGCCCTCGGCTCTTGTGTCCGACACTGTCCCTCCAGCCGATTGCGCTGCTACTATGTTTACAAGATTCCTCTGCCCTGAATGAATGCCCGAACAAACGGGGAGGGTACGTTAAGGTCTTGGGGTTCCATAGCTAGCCTCGTCGATACTTGATGGCTAGCCAGGACGTCGCAGCAAACGGTAGTTCCTTCAAAACCTCCCGGTTATTTTTTTGAGACGGTGGTGGAGAAAGCAGAGAAGTGCATAGCAAAAAAGAGCACGAGAACGGGGCATGGAAAGCACGCCCTTCAAGTTGCCCCATACGCTACATTTTACCAAACCCCGGCCCCTCAGTTACCCGGCTCACTACCAACGCCAAAGCACTGGCTGCACGAACTCAGGGAGTGCACGTCCACACTGGGAGGTGGTCACCCGATATCAGTGTTGCTTGGTCGACTTAAAAATCCGCTCAGCTAATGACCGGAATACATGAATGTTCTGCAACTTCGCATCAAGCACGAATCAAGCAACTCTTCCGGTACTTCGGATATTCAAGAACGTATCCTCTACGCCGGGTTGGTCGTTGCGCAGACACAGTCGCTTGAACACATCGGCCTCTTCAACATTGGCATTGAGCGCAAGAGCAGATCGAATCTTGTAAGCTTCATCTCGTCGCTGTCTGGAAATGACATCAAATGAGACACGCCGCCATCCGCATCTCTGTCTCGGGCTCCCGGGCCACCTTAATATGGAGTGGAGCTTTGCTCCCAAGTATAAAGGGTGCTGAGATGGTGGCAGCACATTAGGCTTGCCTCTTAACCACTACATCAACCAACCAAGTTCATATGTCTGATTTCATCCCTCACTCCGATCGCGAGACGTATTGCGATATGTATTTCATATCGGAGCAGCAGCGCTCGGAACACGTTCAGTCTTCATCCAATTGCAATCATCCGAGGTGCAAGCAATGCGACCGACGTTTTCTGAACAAAAAAACACTCTCCACAATGCAAGTCTTTTTTCTTCGGTTAAAGGTTTCCACCTAATACACACTTTCAGCATTTGACGTATTCGAGGTACCATAATTATTGCGCCTCTTGTGAAATTGATTTCAGGTCACCCGGCGGCCTCCGCTTTGTATGCCGTCTTACCTCAAAGCGGTATGTTTACTGACAGAAATCGTTTGCAGCACATCGAGACTGCTGCCGTTCACTGCGACGATAGTGATGACGAGGGCTAGGACGATGCCGAGCTGGCTGTCCTATCCAATCATCCTGAGGAGTGGGAGGACGAAATGGGAGAGTTGAAATATCCCGACCAGTTCCCCCTACCTCACGACGATTTTGGATTACTCCTGGGAAGCCTTCGATGATTATGATTTCGAAGACAAGACGGATCTTCAAGATCCGCAACAGCTGGAGGTAAGTTGGTGGATGCGCCGGTCAAGCTGCCTCCGAATTGACTTTGATCTGTTTCATAGGCCAAAGATGTTTCATACGTAGAAGACGTGGATGTGTTGCGCCATTTTGCGTGCCCGATGTGCCACAAATATCCCGCTGCAATATGCTGCGCTCCCTGTGGCCACATTTTCTGCCCACCGTAAGTACCACGTTCTTTCAGTTCGCGCGTTTCAATAATATTTGATCAGATGTATAACGCGTGCGTATGAGTGCACAGACGTGTGTCCTATCTGCCTAAATGCTGGGGATGTCGGACAGCTCCGAAAAATCTTTCTGGCTTGACGTTGTGGCGATCACTAGCGTCAAGCACATCCTGTTATATGATACAAAAATAAATTAGACAACACCAAACACTTCGAATGCACAGCAAGTTTCGAGAGTTGCCGCTAAGTGCGTTGAAGATCATGATTATTAAAAGCACAGCCGCCAAGCGGAGTGAGTAACGATGACTTGTATCAGTTACACTTCCCGTCCTCGAACCGCAATCTCCAACTGTTCTCCAAAGAACATTGCTACATTTCTATCTGCCTCATCTCAAGGCTATTGGTAGCGAACTCACGAGCACCGCTTGCACGGCGCCGTATTCTCTCTTTGTTTCAGAAAGTCAACTTCTTATGGGCTCCATTCCCACCGCGACTCCGAGAAGCCCTTTCCTCCGAGCATCTGTGCCGTGGACCCATTGCACTGATATTGCAAATTTGTGCCAGTGGGCGCCAACGTGGCGGCGGTAATCTGCTCCGAATGCTGTGTCATGCTGTTGAGTTGTCCTTGAATCAATTGCAAGAGGGGCGAACAGGGACGATAGCAGGTTCGTTGTTGAACGGCTTCTCTCGACAGTCTGAGGGACCATCTGCCAGGACGAGGTTTCGAAGATCGTTTGGAAGCGAGCAGTTCACAGTGCTGTGGAAAATCGCGAGCGTCGTCACCTATGTTTTTTCAGTGCTTGGTCTCTGCTATCTGGGGCAAACCAAGGAACAAGAAAATCACGTTCTTTCCGGATCTCGGGCCTGACCAAGAACTGACACTGCCTCCCTTCATTATTGATCAAAAAAAAATCCAAGAAACGTATATCACCCATGCCGTAAGTGATAACAATTTATCATGGTCCCGTTTGGCAACATGGTCATCTTTTTTTTTCTTTCCTTAATGCAAATGCTGTACCCTCTCTGACAGGAATAGTTTGGACGCGGGAACGCACGAGGGTCCCACAGGCTATGCACACAGCGCGCCCAACGGATACTTACGAAGATTGGGATGCGACATATTTAAGCAGTGAGCGATTTTCAGCGATTTTCAATATTTTACCACTTGCTTAACCCTTCCAGCTTATTCACGGGATGACCTCACAGTCTGCTGCCTCCACTGCTGCCCTACCTGGTTCCAAGGACATGATGACCCTCCAGCAGAAGGAGGCCATGTTTCTGTCTGCGTCGAAATTCGCGGTCGTCGGCGCGTCTAGTAATAGCTCCAAGTTTGGATCCAAGGTGAGCATTGCCCATATCCGGGCGTGGTGAAGTGCTAACACCGTCCAGGCACTCAAATATCTAATTGAGCAACATAAAGACGTGGTCCCCATTAATCCCAAGGCGACCGAGATCCAGGGCCTAAAATGCCTCAAAAGCCTCTCCGAGCTGCCTGATCCGACACACACCTCCGTCTCGGTCGTCGTGCCGCCGAATGTGGGGCTCGCCTCCGTGTCAATTTGTTGAAAACGTGCTGACAAGTATCTTGCAGGTCACGCTCGACATCCTGCGGCAGGCAAAGACACTGGGGATCTACGCGTTGTGGCTGCAGCCCGGCGCCGAGGACGACGCGGTGGTCCGCTTCATCGAGCAGGACGCAGAGCTACATGCGCGCAGCGTGTACTGCACACGCCCCGTGCATGCGCCGCTGCCCGCGCAGACGCACTCGAAGCCCGACCCGTCGCACACGTCGACGAACCTCCCCGCGGTGAAGCTAGCTACCAACGGGCTACTCAACCCCGACACCAGCGGGCCCTGCCTCTGGATCAACCCACCTAGCACCGACGAGGTCATGAGCACCCCCGTGTCTGCAACTCTAGCTACGGCTCCTGCCCCAGCTACGGCTGCCCCTGAAGCTGCCGCGTCTACCACTGCAGCAATCGCACTGCCCGTCCCGGACACATCCGGGCCTTGCGGCTTGCTCGACGAGCTGAGCACGCCCACTGCAACCGACGCCACGCCCACGTCCACCGCCGCTCCCCCGCCGCCGCTGAATCTCGCGGCGGGCGTCAAGCGCGAGATGGTCTCGCCACCGGGAACGCCGCCCTTCGCCAAGTCGCTCAAGCTCGCGCCGGACGCCGGCGACATCACGAAGGAAGCGGCGTTCCTCGCGCACCCCAAGTTCGCCGTCGTGGGCGCGTCGAACGACGCCGCCAAGTGGGGCACCAAGGTTCGCACATATTCTGTATCAGCCTCCATGTCCGGTGCTGACCGCGGTGCGCAGGTGTTCGTCGCGCTGCGCAAGCACGGGAAGGACGTCGTGCCGGTGAACCTGGCGCAGGGTACGGTGCAGGGCGTGTCGTGCGTGAAGCAGCTCGCGGACCTGCCCGACCCGACGCACACCGCCGTCTCAATCGTCGTGCCGCCCAAGGAGGCGCTGGCAGTGCTGCAGCAGGCGAAGGCGCTCGGTATCCCTGCGCTGTGGCTGCAGCCCGGCGTGGCGGACGCGGCAGTCGTGCAGTACATCGCCGACGCGCAGCTGGGCGACCGTTGCATCTACACGGCGCCCACGCCGGGCGCGGCGCTGCATCCTGCAGTGAGAGTCGCGGCGGCGCTCCCGACCCCGGGCCCGTGTCTGTTCGCGTACTGCACCGCGCTACAGAAGAAAAAAGACTCCAGCATGGACCTCGGGGACGAGGTCCCTGGACTGGCGTGAATCAAGCCATTTGCTAGTCTTGTGCTCGATCTTGAAGCTGGCGCGCTCGACGCGCTGGTCGCATTGTAATACTTATCTATCATATTTAATGCAGCAAGCACCTACCCTACACCCCCTTCCCCCTTCTTATTCGCCCACAAGCTAATAACTTATTTGCATTATCGTGTCGTGGAATGTAGTACAGTACACCTTGTTGTAACCTAACAGTGTTTGTTTTTGTCATCGCGTGACAGTGTCGGATGACTGAGTGGGGCTGGCGGCGTGAACGGCGCGACAAGAGGGACGTCAACGACGCGACGCGGCCCCGAGTGCGTGTGAGGGCGATTCCGCAGACGACGAGAAGCTCACGTCCCTTTGGGGAGTTTCACCTGGAACGTGCCTGCGAGCCAGCATTGGTAATTTGAGCATGAGCGGCAGGGGGAGCGTACATTGCGGCAGCGAGGTGATCTCGGGTGACACCGTGGTCTGGAAGCCGAGGCGCGAGAGCGCGCCGCGAATGATGCCCGCGGGCATGGCTGCGTACTACCGGCCGCATTATGAGGACCACGAAGCGTTGGGATGGGAAGGCGGATGCGCACCAGCTTCGCGCGCTTGATCGCGTCGGCGCGGCCCTCCCAGGACGAGATGCGCGCGACGGGCTTGAATGAGTTGTCCTGCAGGACATACACGCCCTGAACGTGCGGAGTCAGGTGCGATGGTAAGAGATAGATAACTGAGCGAGCACACACGCGATGGTTGGTGCGCAAGTTATCAACCTGCTTGTCCCAGCACGCAGCCCAGATGTCCTTGCAGATGAACTTGATCGCGTCGAGTGTCTCACCGAACAGCGGGCGGTCGCGGCAGAGGCTGGGCGGGTGGCGGTCAGCAAAGGTAGGACGCAAGAGCACGGCGGGCGCACTGCTCGGTGAAGTTGGCGCCGACGTGCAGGCCGATCGCCTCGAGGCGCGCGCGCACCGCCTCCTCCGCCTCGTCCGCGGGAGAGAGCTTGGCGGCGCCACCAGCGCTGCCGCGCGAGTTGAGGCTCGTGACGGAGTCGCGCGCGGTCGCGTCCTTCTTGAGCGGGTGGGCAGGGGGCGCGGCGGGCGGAGGCGGGATGAGGCCGGCGGCGATCATCTCCTGGTCAACGGCGCGGCGCGGGCGGTTGCGACTTGGGCGATGCGCGGAGGGTAGCGACGAGCTCGATGAGGAAGTAGTCCATGACGGCGCCATCGATGTGGCGGAGCGGTGGGTCGGCGAAGGCGACGAGGTTCTGCGGGACGAGCGCAGCGGCGGCGGGGGCGATTTGGACTGAGCTGCGGGTGGCCATGGGTACTGTAAAGTGATGGCACCCGAATAGGACCAAAGTGACAAAGCCTAACTTAGCCTGTTCAGAAATAATCTCGGCTCCCGGGGTTCGGCGGAGTTTGAAGTCGGAGGCAAAATCCATCAAAAAAATCATGATGGAAAGTCACACCGTGACTGCTAGGTGCGTTCGGTGACAGAGTCACACATGTGACAGCCTTCCCTGGTAAACCACTTCGGCCATTGCACAGTCACTGAGTTGCCTATGAGGCCAATCTTTTCTATTCAAGTATTTCGAGATCAAATGCAATGTTCTTATAGATGTCACAGGGTGAGAAACAGAAGAATACTCAATTAAAAGGGAATTTACTGTCAGATATGCCAAGAATTCAGCTCCTATTAACGAAAGGAGGAAGAGGGACCCATTCTGACCTTATTGAATAATATTGATGGTATGTATGATTGATCATGAGGCATTTCAGGCTGAATAGTGTGTATTCAATGAAGGAATAACATGGTCAGAGTATTAAGACAAATCTTAGACAAAGGAATTTCAGGAATAGGGCTTTCAGGAGGCGTAAAACAAAATATAATGTATGCCTGACTTATATAAATCATATCTGAGCCCTTAAACAAGCACCCAAGAGACCTGCAGGGACGAGATTTAACAGAATTGTTGTTGTAGATGATACACTTGTGGCAGGGCAACTTAATTCCTCTTAGTGCAATGATTGAGCCCTAGAGCATCCTATGGATATATCTAGTGTGAATATCAACTTTGAGATTTATTGGATGTGTTTTGGAGGAGTAAATCGAAATTTGGTACCAGACAGTCAAAGCATGACCCGATCACACCGTTATCTACACCAGATGTTATAGGGCAGTGTTCTCGCATCAAAATTTCATCATTTTCTGCCTCAGATCATTCCAACTGGTCCGAAGGACCACCACTGCTCTGCCCCATGAGCGCCAGTGAGTGACTGCCCTATTAGTATAGCTTCTGGGATCGAACTAGTTCAGAAACACAATAGAGCATATCAAGGACCCCTGATAATGCCATTCTGGACAAAATTTTGGCGATTTTGGCTTGGAGTCATTTTCAGACAAAAAATGGGGGTCTTGGATCGAGATGCCAGGTTGTGTCCAGACAAAAATCAAGGGTCTGGACAATTTTTTTGGCCCATTACTGCACCCAGAAGGCCATTTTCGGCCAAAAATCACTCAGATATCTTGGGCAGTGTGTAAACAACAACAACAACAATGATCACCATGCTCCCCAGCCCCCGATTAGCTATATCTCCCAAACTCGACCCTCCACCCCTTATCTGAACTCATATTCAAATCCGTAGCCCCAGAAAACCCCCATCTACCCTATTTGGCTACCCCACCGACTTCTGGAAAAAAAATTAAGCACATTCTTGTCCTCCACACTATTCCCTTAAAAATATTCTCAATCTTATCTCAATCTCAATAATCTCCTTTCTTGCCCAAGTAGATACTCTCCCTATACCTTGTCTAAACCCCTACCCCCCCTCCCCGACCTGTCATATGGACGTAGAACCACCGCAAACCCTGCTGCCCTTTTGAGGGTGCACCACCCTCCTCCACCAAACCCCCGCTACCCACCCTGCGATGTCGAAGGTACCCTTCCCCACCAGCAATTTCTTGATTATCCATGGTGTCAGTGTGATGGGGACTGTGGTTCTACTGGATGCAGGGTAGTATTTGCAAGTAAAGTAATGTTCGTCCTCTAGAGGGAATGAATTTTACAGCCTCAAGTTGAGAGGGATGACTATAGTCTTGGGCTGGTGGAAAATCTCCTGTTGCTGTTAAAATTGTTCTGATACTCTGATATTCTGATGTTCCGATATAATTCACAAGTGCCTTAGCTCTGACAGAAGTCCAGATGGTATTTGGTTTTTAACAATCAATATACTTTATGTTACAATCACAATGGAGGCTCAAATACAAACACCTCTACTAAGTGTCTAGGGAATTGAACAGAGCTGAAGTTAATCCCTTGAGTTGACAGACAGCTATCCAAAGTTTCTGTCTATTTCTGGGGGGTAACCGCTGTCCAAAACCTGTGATGGCTCACTACTTATATACTACACATTTAATTATAATGTACATGAGTCAAAACTAATAGGGGCATAGGGTATATGGAATATATTGTAAGCTGGCCCACAGGTCACATCATGGACCACTGCACCAAAAGGTAGATAATTGATCAGAATCAACTGATCAATTCCACGCTTATTTATGGACATTGGGTGTTGTTGTAAGCCAGCATGCTTACACCCTTCCCCTCTCTGGAAACTTTGCCCCCCTTCCCTCTCTTCCCAATGGTGAGGGAGACTATGGGATTTTCAAGTGGGTTCAAGTTATATAATTGCCCCAGGGTTTTTATCCCTGCAATTGGCTTCCAAGGCCACATGTTTCTTTCCCATGGTATCCCAAACCACCAGTAATGGTAATTGTGAATTGTGGTTTGAGCCGGGATCAAACCCATGACCTCTGCCAATTGTAACTGATCAATTAATGTAAGCTGGCCCACAGGTCACATTATAGACCACTACACCAAAAGGTAGATAATTGATCAGTTGATACTGATCAATTCCAGGCCTATATATGGACAGTTGTTGTAAGCCAGCATGCTTCCATATATCATGCCAGTACTTTGGTAATCAATATATTCCTCGGTCGAACTGCCCCTCCCTGTCCAGTGTATGTGTTTATGCACCCCTAGAGGGATTATATACACCTACTGAACTGCAGAGTCAGCTGCCAAGAACATATGTCATTCCTATTGGCTCATCTTGACAGGCTCTAGGCTCTTCTAGGGGGCCCAAGTCCTGCCTTGACCATTTTTAGAAGGTCTTGGTTCAAAACCTTAATGCTGGGAATTGCTGAGATTTGGATCCCCAATTGAATATGGGCTTCTCAGGCATTCAGGTGCATAGTTCACCGTTTCTTGAGACCAAGTACATTATAATTAATTATCACAGTGATTCTCAAGTTTGTCTTTGGGATTGAACCGGTTATAGAGTGAGTATCTGTCATGATCTGTTCTATTGGATTCCATCGGACACGGTTGGACTTACTAATCGTCAACTCCAACTTTGCCATTGGCTCTTATTATCATGAACACTCTTCCACATGCTCTTCGACAATTATGCGCACACATGATTCTTCATGTGATCACAGAGGTCTCAGACCTCCGGCTCCTTGACAATTACTTTATTGTTCTTGCTAAATTCTTCATCCCCATACATACTATAATTAGTTTATTGTTTTAATTGTTTCATGCGGAAATATCTCGGACTCCGAAATTAGTATATATATTTCCATGTACATACATTTATCTCAGTTTGAATATCGACTAAGATTGTGCCCTATCTCTGTCTCACTCTCAATCTGTCACTTCTCGAAATCGGGCCTTGGGCATAGGGAAAGGCGCAGCGCACGAGCTGAAGCCAAGCCCGCTCCATTTGACGGCACCTGCCTCGGACCTCCGTTTGGACTCTGTCCGGACTCCACACCTATCTACGAAGTTTTATCACAAGAGAGTCCCATCTGTATTGCTCACTTCACCTCTTCATCTTGATAGAACGTTCTGGACTTCCGTCGGCCTCCGAGAGTAACCAACTCTTGACAGTATCTGTCTTATACTGCTAGCTCCTTGATCTTTAATAATCATGGACTTCCTCTTAGATGCTACTCTGTCTTGTGTAGTCCATCCAGATAAATATATCTCAACTCAGACCTGTTTCTAGATTGTCCTCTTGTAAAAGTGCAGTTCTAGACAGATATGTATGGCCTCATATAAGTGAAGCATGATTATAGAATCAGCATTTCAGAGTGATACTGATCAGTTAGGCCCTAGGGATCTAAGTGTGAAATGCTTATGTTTAATTTGCAAAAAGTGTGTTTTTAGGGTATAACATATTCAAGGCTTATCACTGGACCCAGATGAAGAACCAATAGTCATTCTAGGGCAGTTAGGCTAGCCATGCAGGAATGCTATGTGGACTCGGCTATGAACCAACAGACTCTCACTAACACTCCACACAACTACTCAACTCCTCCTCCTTAATAGTATCACTGTGTGTTTGTTCGGGGGTGAAGACCAAGTACTGTAAGTACTTGTACTGAGGCAACCATCATGGTCACGATGGGGGCAGTTGCGTTGCCCAAACTCCCCAGGTCACAGTCACAATGCAGTCGGTTGCCTAGCTTGAGACCGTGACATCCAGAAAATATTTTTTTCTTGCCCAAAAGCCCACTCAAAAACCCCCCAAAAATCTCCAAACCACTTCTTCCATTGATTCTTCCCCGAGGAAGAGCTTAAAACCACATTTCCAGTGAGAATTAAGGCTAAGTTCTTTTTTTTGGTTGCTGAAATTTCAACAGTCACGGGGAAAATTGGGTGGGCTGCATTGCCCAAACCTGTTGTCGATGTCACACTGGATTGGCCGGTGTTATGTAAAGTGCCCAGGAGCTAGCATTGTTACCAACTGAGCCAAAAGGCCACTATGACAGGTTAATCTGTCATAGGCTTCCCAAACTATATATGCATGAGTACACACATTTTGCATGCATGTAACAGCTGGTTGCCTCAGTACAAGTACTTATGGTATTAGGTCTCAGAAGAGAGAATGCTCTTTGTAGGATCATTCAAGGAAACAAAGATTGGTTTCCTAGGACAACTTGATTCACTCCTAGGAGTAGGCTTAGCCTTGTAGGTTCGTGGTTTTAATGCACAGGGTTGCTCTTTTGGACCGGGTTTGTGGGTTTATGGGTCAAGGAGCTTTGTTTCTCCAGGCCCAAGGTTTGGTTCAGGCTCAATGGGTTTGTTTGAAGAGCTCAGTTTGTGTCTCAGGGCTCAGTTTGGATCTCAGGGATCAGGGTATCTTTCTCTGGGCTCAGGGTATATCGGTCAAGTCAAATCCAATCCAAGTTTATATAGAACACAAATGAATACAGTACTATATTGCAAGCTTTCCTTGGGTCTGTGAGCGTTGAACTAATCCAATGTAAACTATAACTTGTTCAGTTGCAGCTCACTCAGGGTATTGTTCGCTCGAGAACCAAACTAGTTCTAGACAAACTACAGCTTATTCAGCTGTAGCCTATGCATGGTGTTGTTTGTTAAACTAGTCCTGGGCAAACCACAACTTATTCAGCTGAAATCTACACAGGGTGTCATCTGCTGCTCTTCCCTTCTGGAATGCTCTCCCTTTTATACTACTTTACATGGTATTACAGTGCATGATTATCCTACTCCTTGGTATTATTAATTGGATGATTAATGCATTAGTGAGCGAGTTTGTAATCAGTATAATGGCTTTTAGTCAAGCCTTACAGGTCAATTGTGCCTCAACTGTTGAAGCAGAGGACGATCAAATGCCCCTATAATCCTAGGTGGATATCCAGGGGCCTCCAGTGTTCAATCTATGGTCTCAGAACTATTCATTTAGTCCCTAGGATAACAGAGTTCTTGCCTGGGAAATTATCCTAGCCACATCTGGGAAACACCCCATGCCTACATGGTACTACAGAGAGCCCCATAGAGCAGTAGGCACATAGGCATGTACCCTCTATCAAAGATGCTTGTAGATCCGTAGATCTGTAGAGCCATAGAGCGGTAGAGCCATGTGGAGTGATGTAGTGTGCAGGGATCTACCATAGATACCGTCTCTACGGGCTAATGCCACAATCTATTTCTGGAACGCTCGCTTGAATAGGCATTGCACAGCAAAATGGGCGGAAAGAAATTTCATTTAGGCTAGTTACGGTGCAGGGACTATTTAGAGCGGCTAGCAGAGAATGCGTGAAGGGGGAACAAGGTACGACGGCTTGGGACTTGCGCTGCCGGCTCCTGAATCAATTTTCCACAATGCTCTGTGAGATATGGTAGCAACGGAATGGAAAGGTGTGTACCGTGCATTGTGCAGGAGTTCCCGACGACACACCTCTGCGAGGTTGACTGGATGTACATCCAATTCATATTCGGCGACCTACGCATTGAGGAATTCCATCGACTGTTCATGGATGCGTCGGTATGTGTCGGCCCCGAAGTCCACTATCTGATAGCGACCAGTTTTCCACCGGTCAATGCCGCACACAATCTGGGGGAGAAATATGAAACAGGGTAATAAAACACATCGGGGACTCACCGCATCCTGGAAGAGACCCAATGTCTCCAGCGGTAACAATTCCTGGCCGGCAAAGTAAAAGGAGCGCTGATTGATACCTTTTTTGGCAAAGAAGGCTCCATTGAGGACCTTCTGAAAGATTCCGTGGCGATTTATGGTAGCGATGTCAGAGGAATCCGTGGGATCCTATGCAGAGAAAGATGAAGGGGCAGGCCAGTGACGAGAATAAGACTTACTTTGTACATGAAAGTTCCTTCCAGATCAGCCACAAGCTGGCGATTGGCCTCCTCCGTGACAGCAATGTTCTCGGGAGTGGGGTCACTCAAGGACTGGATGTCGATGAACCCATAACACGCGGGGACGAGCTTGTCGACCAATGTCATGACACATCCACAGACCTGCGAAATGCGCGCGCGCAGCTACAAAGTCTTCAGAGACAAGTAATGAGGTCTGAGCTATAACACACCAAGTTGCGCGCCTCGTTACTCATGTTTGTAGAATTAAATTCGCACAGATCAAGTGTGAGGCGCTCAACGGCGTCATCGTATGCATCGTCGATAAGTGCCTCGAACTCATCATCGTCAGCCGCAGGATCCCTGGACGGACTCGCAAGTGGCCATGGAGTATAAAGACAGACGGCCTGCTGGATAAAGGGGTACGCAGCTTCTAGGACTCGTCGATGATCACCATCACCGACTTCTCTAATGCTTCGGGACTTTTGCCGATGATTTTCGCGTTTCTTGCGAGGTTTTTTGGTGGGTGCGGAAGGAGAAATCTCCGCATCAGAGTCGGGCTAGTTAGTTCAGCATCAGTAGAGAACCATGGTGCAGCAGAAAACCACACCTGTGTGAAGTGATGCTTGTGCTTCCTTCGTTGGACATTTACGTTGTGCATATCAACCTAAGGGTTCATGTTTGTATGAGACGACGGCATCTATGAAAAGGAAACTCGCCTCGAGAGAGCTCTGGGCATTCTGGTGGTCAACGTCACCGTCGCCGTCGTGGTCTTCGTCACCGCTGCTGGCACCGTCCACCTGCTGATTGTTCCAGGGTGCATCTTGAGCTGAAATATTTCAGGCGTAGAAAGGTGTGAATACTCATTACATACCTGGGCCGTCCTCGTCATCTGCTTGCGATCCACGGTCCCCTTCCGGAAACCGAGCCTATCAGAGCTGAAATCGTAATTATCGCCGCTACCCCATCCTCCGCGCTGGCCGCCCTGGTACCTGAGGTCAAGCCTTGCACCTGACCCCGGGTCCATTGGCTGCACTGGATGGTACAAGTCAGCTTAAAATTTTACCGTGGAGAATTTTGAAACTAAGACTTACGAGACATGCCTAGCATCGTGTTCATTTGGGCTAAATGATCGGGACTGATTCTTTCCAGCATCTGTTGGAAGTGGGCAGCGTTGAAGGTAGAGGGGCTGGGGGCAGTGGAAATATTGAGGGAGGTGTGCGTGCCAGAGCCAGGAAGTGGGCCAAAGTCAGGGTAGGCCGGCTGATAGTTATCGGGGACCAAGGTGGCCGGTGTACGGGCATGCGTCGGAAACTGCACCTGATTCAATGGTGACAACTGAGGGGTGGTAGCTAAAAGATGAGGCTGTTGAACGATGGATGGTGTCGCTTGGGTGGGCTGGGTGCTCAGGCGAGAAGCACTAGTTAGCGGAGCCAGTCGGTTTTGAGCTGTTGTCGGCGTAAAGGGGGTGGGGGCAGCTGTGGCAGGAGTTGGGGCAGCGGCAGCATTCTTCTGCCCAGTGGTAGTTCCATTCTTGCTGCGAGTTGCCGCCGCCCTGGCCGCCTTCTGCTGGTCTTTCTGCCGCTGCTCCTCTGACTCATGTACATCAGAGAAGTACAGTAAGATGAAAAAAGGCCTGGCTCACGATGATTTTGAAGTCCGGCGGTTACTCGAGGCTGGCGATGCCCCCTCCTGACAGTTTGGGGTCGATTAGGATTCTGGGGGAAGGAGAGGCGATTGGTAGACATGGTGGTAAGAGTGGGTAGAACTCCGTAAAATCAGACCAACCACCTTGAAACATGAGATGGCACCATGTGCATTGCTGATGCGGTCCAATGCGCATTTGAAATACGAATATCACAGCACTTTCCTTCACCATGCCCATCTGCATATTTTGCCAGACAAACTTTGGGAGTACCAGTCTGGTACGACGCCACCAGCTGCTGAACCCAACCTGTAATGCAAAATTTGAGGCTCGCTTAGGAACGAGGCCACAAACTCTTACCTCTCGCCGACAGCATAAAAAGTCATCAACGCCCCCACCAGACTTATCAAGTGCAGAGGACCTTCAGGCTATGCTTAATGATATCCCGCTTGAGCATGAGCACGGGCAGGGGTCGATTCTGGAGCCAAACACCAAAGATTCGCAAATCGACCAAGTCACATCAATTCCTGCTCAGCCACCAGCGGAGCACCCCAGTACACGCCAAACATGGCGTACACCATTTGACTCAAAGCAGGCGGCCAGTGCAACGTACGGGCCAGCGAAAACAACATTCGAGCTCATTTGAGATGATGAGATATTGACGCCAGGGACTGTCCTTGGGCCCTTTCGAGACGACGATGAATGGCAACTAGCAAAATGGCTCATTAAACATGTGGGGCATACTGCAACTGAAGAATTCTTGAAGCTGCCCATTGTAAGTCCGTCTTTCGCACGAAAAAAATATAGCTCACTGTTTTCTAGATCAGCGATCGCGCTCAACCATCTTTCGGAGACAAGAAGGATTTCTTCGAGAAGATTGATAGCCTTCCCGGCGGCGTAAAATGGCAATGCAAAATGCTGGACGTCAAAGGTGATTTACCCGACCTGGACAAGGACCCCACTGGCGCTACAATGCGTCGTGAGCAGGTAGAATTGTGGTGGAGAGATCCGGTCGAATGCGTAAAGGAGTTGCTCGGAAACCCTGCCTTCCGAGATGTTATGAGATACGCGCCAGAGAAACTGTACGGTGACAAAGGCGAGACCATCGAGGTCGTGAATGAAATGTGGACTGCAAGTTGGTGGTGGGAAATACAAGTCAGTAACATCAGCCATGATGTGATGAGATGAACTTACCAATTAATCAGAAATGACTGCCACCCGGAGTAACGATTGCGCTGCTTATTCTGTCTTCTGACAAAACGATGCTCTCGAACTTCCGCAGGGACAACTCTGCATGGCCCGTTTATCTCACAATTGGCAATATTGGGAAAGAAACTTGCCATCAGGCGTCTTCGCATGCGACGGTATTGATTGGATACCTCCTGATCCCCAAGTTCGACTGTTTCGACAAAAATATGTGCTCGCTGGCAAAATACCGCCTGTTCCATTAATGCATGACCGTTAATATGGAGTCCATTGTCGAGGCTTGGAGGACCGCTGTACCTATGGTCTGCGCCGATAGCATGATTCGGAACGTCTGGCCAATTTTTGCAGCGTATGTGGCAGACTACCCGGAGCAGGGCTTGATCTCCTGCTGCAAGGAGAACCGCTGCCCTATTTGCAGAGTGGGGTGATCATCAGGAACACCCATTCCGGGATGTACGAGAGACACTGTACCTAATGCAACATCAGCAGGCGGGGGAGAAAGACACAATGTTCGAAGAAGATGGGATCCGTGCTGTCTATCCTCCATTTTGGGTGAACCTCCCTCATTCCGACATTTTTCAGTCCTTCACACCCGACCTACTCCATCAGCTTCACAAGGGCATCTTCAAAGACCATTTGGTCGCATGGTGCACAGAGATAATCGGCAAACTAGAGGTTGATGCACGATTTCGGGCGATGCCAGACCATCCTGGTGGCCATCATTTCAAGAACGGGATATCGTCGGTGTCGCAGTGGACCGGATCGGAGCACAAAGAGATGGAGAAGGTCTTCCTGGGGTTGATCGCTGCAGGAGCCCATCTACAGATGGTGAAGGCAGTCCGTGGGCTTATGGATTTCGCGTACTTCGCGTCACTACAGTCACATACCTCAATCACTCTCACCAGCATGGCAAATTCTCTCAACACCTTCCACGCCAACAAGCAAATATTCATTGACCTCAAAGGGTGTAGCAACCACTTCAATATACCCAAAATTCATTCACTCGACCATTACGTGTTTCTTATTCGACTTTTCGGGTCCGCAGATGGGTTCAATACAGAGTCGCCAGAACACCTTCACATTGATTATGCGAAAAATGCTTATCGAGCCAGCAACAGGAAAGACTACATTGAGCAGATGACTGTCTGGCTTCAGCGCCAGGAAGCCGTCGCAAGATTTAGTGCGTATCTGGAATGGGCTCATCCAGCACCAGCACCATCACCATCTGTGGCTGCTCCAGCAGTGGCCCCAGCTTCCGGTTCTCAGCCCACTTCCAGCTCTTCCGGTGACAAGGACTCACTTGTGGTCTCTCGTCGTCACTTTTTCATGGCAAAACTACCTGCTACTCGGGCTGTTTCTGCCGAACACATTATCTCTTCACAGGGCCACAATGCCTCCCGTTTCATTACAGCTTTAACCAACTTCCTGGGCCCCTCCAGCTTCCGCTTCACTCCTTGTCTATTTGATGTATTTGGGACGTGGAAATGCATCGCCTTCCAGCTTCCTAAAATACCCGAGGTCGGTGAACAGCATTCTCTAAACCTAGTTCGCGCCAGCGCCCCTGCACCTGCAAGTATTGCTCAATGTAAAGCGGCGATGCCTGCCTGTCTGGACTTTGCTCTCGTTCGGACAGGTGAGCCCAATCCGTTCACGGCGGGTACGGCTCTTGCAGGTAAGAAAAAAACTGATGATACTTCCATTTTGACTTACCATTCCATCCAGGTCTCCACGTAGCACAAGTCAAGGTTATCTTCCAACTTCCTAAACATTATCCTAGCACTGGCAAGCTGAGTGTACCACTGGCATATATTGAGTGGATGACCCCCCTCAGAACCCCAGATCCCCTCGACGGCTACTATCATTTGACTCGATCTTCTCGACAACACGGCCCATACGCTGAAATTATCACCGTGGATCGTATCGTCCGTAATGTAATGTTAATACCCCAGAAATGGGGTCAGTATAAGGCTTTTTTACTTAATTCTCACTCGGACGGACATGCTTTTTGTCTCTATAAACTAGGATATGCGGACTCGCTACCGAAATAATATTTATACTATGTACAGGCCTCTTTTTTGGAACAATTTCATTCTGCTTCGGTCAATCATTTTGAGGTCTAGCAAACAGCTAAAATGAAGTCACTAGTGAGTGTAAGAGAGGCCTTTTATGTTCCCCAAATTTAAATTAACACCCCCATGTTTTGTGGATTCATTTTCGTCAAGCAAGTTGTGGGCGCCAAAAAGGGACATTATGTCTTCGTTAAGCGCCCGATTATGATTTCACCGATTCCGTGAATGTCAAGGTTAGACTTTATGGCACCTGTGAATTGATATGGAATACATGGATATTGTACATCTACTGGGCCCAAAAATCATTCTCCTTATCCTCTTCGGATGCGGAGGCCACCAAAGCCCGCAAACACTGATGCTTCCGGCGGAGCCGTGCAGTCGCCCTAGTCAGGGCGCGGATCATCTTCATGACACAATGAGCCTGGTGAAGTGCTCGTTGTTGCTTCCTCTCGAGTTCCAGGGCTTTGATAAACTGTGGATGTATGAGGCAAAGGCAAAGACGATCAACTCCGCACTCACTTGAGGACTCGGCCTTTTTGTGACACACTGAACGAGATTGAAGCGGCGTGGAGCTGCCTGCGCGAGACTTGACACTGGACTCGGTTTCTAAGCGAAATTGAGCATTCACAGCGGAGGGGAAGCTTGATAGACAACGCACAACAGGAGACGCTCGCCTCACTAGACGAGCACGGCACGCACTGAGCTCCGTGGGAACAGAGTCATTGCCCATGTAGGCACCATGCTTGGAGGTGAATGAAGAGCGCTGAGTGGAATTGCTGGGCAGAATGCCGGTGAGCGGTGGGCGGGAAGGCGGCGTCTGGAATCAGTGCAGCACATATTATTAGCCGCAATAAATCAAAACAGGTAGGGAAGCTGAAAGCTGCGTACCATAAATGAAAGCTCTTCCCCATCCTGGGAAGGTTGAGACGTTGGGACAAAGTCCAGCTCGCTGTCCGTGCAGTCTTGACTTAGCCATGAACCCGCCGCTACCAGGCCTCTAAGACCTTCAGTTCCCCATCCAGGGATGTCAAATAGTTCTGTGGTGTCTTGAGACGGTTGTGAAGTGGGTACAATGGTGTCCATTTCGAGAGCAAGGAAAACACCAAAGAGAGGGTCTTCAGATTGTAGAACAGACGAGTGGTGGTTGATCACAAGTCCCAAGTTTGAGGACTTCATGTGCAGCCGAAGGTCTTTGCGAAAGCAGTCCCGATAGCGGGCGAGGTAGACAGCGAGGATCCATGTAGAGGTCGTGTCTATGGGAGATGATGTGTCTCTATGTGGCTCTATCAAGAAGTGTCGGCTCAACTGGTACTATGTCGTGACCGGCAATCTATGGCGCGGCTCGGTCTCTATGTGTTCAAAAGGTGTTTCCAGATGCAAAGACTTCTGTCTCGGTTCTCTTAGGTGGTTTAACCCTTTTATGGCATCTCGGTAGAACCCGCAGCAGAGTTATAATTGCCAGACATGAGTGTGCCAGTTGATCCTGGACCTCAACTCGTCACATGGCTCATTGTGTTACTTGCTGAGGACAAACAAACCACAACTTGGCTTGACACAATAGTCTCTCCACATCTCTTGGATAGTTTCCTGGTACTGGGCTTAAGATGTTATGGGAATTTGGTCAGATATGTTACTCCTAGGCTGTCAACAAAGGAATATCACTCCTCGCTAGTCTGGTCTCTAGTACACTAACAGCTTTGGTTAACCGTTCAGAGCTCACAATAACCCTTGTAATTGAGAGTGCACAACCCTAGGTAAAGGTGTGCAGTCCTTGAAAACGCTAAAGTGCTGTTTTCCTAGGCCAGAAAATTCCATGGCTTATCACCACAATAGACAGCAGGACTGAAATAGCCTGAGCCAGGGCAGGAATCTTCTTTGAAGATGAAGACAGCCAGAACAAATAACTGTGAATCCCAAATGAACTCTCCTGGTCAAACCAAATTGGGGAGCTAATCGCCCCAAGGAAATCATACAGATGTGCCCCAAAAATACACCCATAACAATCAGAAGTGACTCAAGGTACACGATAGATGGACTCACAAAGAACCTCACAAGATGGGAAAATGAAGGACTCTTCACAGTAAAAAATGGCCCACTCAGGCAGGTGACGGCAGCCTGGATCTGGAAATGGAAAGCTGTGATGGACTTCAAATGGGTGAAGGGTCATGCCAGGATTAACGAAACTTGACACGCACGTACATTCCATGCACGGTACATTCCGCGAATGCACGGCACATTGTTTCAAGCCCGGCACATTTGCCGAGAATGTGCCGTGCTTGTGCAGGCACATGGCACATTCGGCCAACACCGATGTACCAGCTTCTGGGTTCTGCCATGCTGATATGGCTGCAGCATCATCCAGCAAACTTGTCTCACTGTCGCAAGACCAAGCGACGCAGAAGCACCAGTGGCTAAAGGTCATATATTGAGGGAGATTTACCATTTTTCAGGAGGTTTAAAGAACAAGTTCAATTAAAGTAATCAAACACATCATTCCACTGATGCCCGTAACCCAATACCTCCATTTCAACCACACATCACTAGAAATCACAGTCATTAAGGTGCTAGAATGGAATATAGAATACAGAATCATACCCTGCTTGCCCTTTCCCTTTTTTTTTGCGGCCAGCTTGAGTCATCCTCGTCTGTGCTCTGTTTGCATGCAGTGGGAGCTCTTGAGCATGTCGAATGCAGAATATTTGGCTTCGATTTTGATGTGAACCAGATCAGAGGACGTGGATAACACGTCGTCGATGCGTCAAGCCCTGAATTTGAGCCGCACACGGCAGATACTCCTTGAGGAGGCCGATATCCACCCATTTGTGGTCGAGAAACTTGGCTGCATTGAGAGCAATGAAGGTGGGAGAGAAAAGCTAGTTTGGCACATAAGAATAGAATAAATGGGCAACACCGTGGCGACGTATGTAGTTCCAGAAGTCCATCAACTAACGAGCCGACAGGCTGTGAAGGTACTCTTCATCAGCCGGTGTGTATTTTGATCATGGTTCAGCATTGGGGGGCATTTTGATGCACTTTTTGATGTGTCGGGGGTGGGCTTTGGTGAGCAGTGTGGTGGTAAGAGAAAAGATGAAAACGGCAGGGGCTGACACGTGTCCCCTTCTGAAACGGGCCCTTCACCAATGCATGGTACATTCCAAAATGGCAAGTGCCGCCTTTGCATCAAAGGCTGCACATTGATGGCAATGTACCGAGCTTGATCTGAATGTGACAAGTTCTTCAATGTACGTGTGTAACAGGTTTTGTATATCCTCGGGTCATGCAGGTGTGGCCAGCAATGAAGAAGCAGACAAGCTCACAGGAACAGGAAGTCTGAAAGGAAACCCAGACCTGATAGACATGAAATCCCCAAGCTCCTAATTCTACTGGGTGCAAAACTAGCACACATGACACAATCACTGGCTTATAAAATAATAAGACAAAGAGACTAGAAGATCCCAAATACTGAGATGTTATATATTGTCAGAGCATGGTAAGGAACATGGAATTTGCCAGAAGAGCAATAGCTGACACTGAAGGTGAAGCACTGCCAAGTCAGAAAATATGGAGCTTGACGAAGCACAAAGACATACCAAGGAACATCTGATTCTTCCTCTGGATGCTAATATATGACAGATATAAGGTGGGCCATCACTGGAAACATATTGAGGGACACAGAGCATGGGGAGAATGTAATAAGTGCAACACAATGGAGACTATGGGACACATACTGACAAAATGTGAAGAACGTAGTCAAGACCTGATCTGGGAATTGGCAAGTGAACTATGGATGAAGAGAACAGGATCCAAACTCTATCCTACCTTAGGTGAAATCATGGCCTGTGGGGCAATTTAAAAAGGTGCCAATCCCAAGAAAGCAATAAAGGCCTGACACACCTATTCTGAATAATAACATCAGAATTGGCCCACCTAATATGGTGCTTGCAGAATGAACAGGTCATTCAAGGAAAACAGGCAGCATCGGTGAACAAGATACATAACTGGTGGACCAAAGCCAAGAACAATAGAATTGCATTAGACTGTCTGCTCACAAATGAGGCCAAGTATGGATTGAAAGCTATCAAGTAAACACTCATCCTGAAGACATGGAAAAAACTCCTACAGAACAAAGACTGACTCCCCAAAGATTGGACAAGGGAAACCAGGGTTTTAGTGGGTAATTGGCTGATCAATGATGAAGACCCAGCAAACACCGGACCTGAGCTCTTCAGTCAAAGCCCCACACACTGTGCTGCGATTAATTGGGCACAAGTGCAAAGGCACATTTCCTTGGTGTGGTGATCTGGTCAGCTAGGTTTCAATTCCCAGCCAAATAAAACAGGTAGAGGGGGACAACACGGTCGGTCCATATGATCCGCTCCTCATCATGATGGAGTAGAGGTGGACTTCATGCAAAGAGACTGTCTCATCCCCTCAAAACCATTCAATGTTCCACAAAAATCAAAAATCAAAAATCAGTAGCCATTTGGCAAAATACTGCTCCTCTTGTGGAGCATTTGGTCCACCAAGGTGTCCACCCTTTAGAACCACAGGGAGAATCTGCTGGAATCTCTGCCAAAAACCACAGTGACACTATTATCATCCCAAATGTCCTGCATGGTCTTATCAGCAGCTTCTGGTGCTCGACAATCCTGCATTGGAAACTTCATCCCAAATAGCCAAATGAACCTGAGTCTGTTTTAATTGTACTGACAC
>JARGXW010001227.1:0-29317 GCA_029204085.1 Mycena sp. CBHHK59/15
AAGAGCTCCGACGCGCTGTGTATGGCTCTCGTCCACGCGCTACTGGGTATGTTTTGTTGACCCTCACTCACAGCGATTCTAATATCTCTCTAGGATGGCTGAATTTCTATCAGTGGGGTTTCATGCACCGTGATATCAGTATTGGCAATGTATTACTCACTAAGGCTGTGGTGTCTTCTAAGCCGTTTGCCATTGTGGAGACCATCTTGACTGCGATTTACCCGCCGGCCAAGGGATCGTCGTCGGACGTGGGCAACCTTGCTTCCGCACTCAAGGATACGCATATCCAGGAGTCTCCTGCGCGCGAGACCGCAGAAGAGATCATGGCACTCCTCCGAAAACTCCAGGTCTCGGCGGAATATACTGCCTTTATCACGGATGGCGATATGGCGGTGAACTGGAAAACTTACTTCGACAACGAGCACAACCGCGAAACGAGATCGGTTAGTGGTTGTGCATTTGGTCTCTCACCTTTTCTTGACTTCTGGCGTCAGGGTACCCCGGAATTCATGTCCCTTTCCCTTCAGTATGCCATGGACCAGGACTTACGATACATCCAATCACCAATCGATGACATCGAGTCCTTTTTCTGGCTGGCACTCTGGGCCGTTCTCTTCAACATCCACCAGTCAAAACGTTCAAGGTTAGAGATCGGTTGGCAAAAGGACCTCGATAGTGCACAACAGGAATTCAAGTCATCACTCCCGGGAAAGATAGATGACACAAATCTGGAAGAATGCAGTCGGATTTCCCGGGAGCTCCTTCCTCTTCTTATCAAATGGTGGGAATGTCAGAGGGATCTCAGAAAGAAGTGGAATACTGAGGTGATACGTTCGGCAAATAATGACCAGTCCTCTGACTTCTACCTCCGCCACTTTCATCTTTATGCACTTCGGAGCGTCAGGGACTTCTTACGTATTGTGGAAGAGTGGCGCGGGTCTCTGATACAGTTAAAACCATTTGTAGACTAAGCTGTTCTGCATCTCCCTTTTCCATCTCGTATATTTACACAATGCCGATTTTTGCCCAAAAAGTGTGGCGCGACCGAAAAAACTAGGGACGCTGCCTGTGATGGAAGCGTGAAGTGCGAGTTCTGGCACAGGAATTTGGGGGAATCCAACCACTCTGACTGTTGTAAGTTGGTTGGGCCTAAGTATTCCCAGCGGTACATGTCTACAGAGTATCCCCAATAGTCGTGGGCTTGACTCAAGTCAAACTCAAGTTCATGAAGCAAGTGATCAGCACGAACTCGCACGCTTGGGACGCCACAAGTATTTCTCAGATGCTGCCCCCAGGGAATGAATGGGACGCCCGTCGCCTGCTGGGCCCCTATACAAAACCTACTAGTATGAGTCTCAAACCAAACCTGGCGGCAGGGAACGATCGGAAGGGTTTCGAGAGTGAGACGACGCGAGCTCAATCTTCCATCGCAATAGCGTAACTGCCCATCGAGCCCTGAATCTTGCGGAGCCCGACGTACGCGCCGAGGTCCTTTGCCTCACGATGGCTCTCCCCCTGTGGTCTGCACCTGCTTCGAACGACTCTGACTACCTCGTACCGCAGTCTTCAGATCCACAGCAATGCATCTGGGAGACTGTACAGGAACATTCAATTCGCTTTCGTGGGCGGGCCACCAGGATCTGTCGACCATCTTGCCGATCTACGCCTCAAACGACTTCATCCTCAGCGGCAGAAGTTACTTTTGACGGCCCTCGGGCGACCACGCAGGCTACCGTCCAACGCTGGTATGTGCCTCTGAAAAGCCCACCACCGTCTCCTCTCGTCGAAATTCGGAAAGGCGTAGCCAAGCTTGCGGAACAGAGAATGGGACAGGAATCAGGTAAAAGTCAGGAGCAATGTAAGTCGTCTTCGACTCTTCGGTGATGAGGATCTGTTGTTTTCGACATTTAATTCCCCCACTTTTCGTTGAAGCTCGAACCATGTGTTCCGCCCGCTTTACGCAGCCCAGCACCTCACTTTTCCGTGCGAAGAGCTCCTACGAGCTGTGTATGGCTCTCGTCCACGCGATACTCGGTATGTTTCTCTGCTCGGCATTCACCGGAATGTCACTGACAGCGACTTCGTAATCTCTCCAGGATGGTTGTCTCTCTACCAATCGGGCTTCATGCACCGCGACATCAATATCGGAAACGTACTGTTCAGTGAGGGTGTGTCGACTTCGAAACCATTCGACATCGTGGATAACATCTTGACCGCGGTTTGGCCGCCGGCGGACGTCGACTCGATTGCTCCCACACCCAAGGCTACGCATATCCAGGAGTCTACTACGCGCGAGACCGCAGAAGAGATCAAGGCACTCCTCACAAAACTCCAGGTCTCGGCTGGATATACTGCCTTTTTGACGGATGGCGATATGGCGGTGAACTGGACAACTTACTTCGACAACGAGCACAACCTCAAAACGAGAACGGTTAGTGGCCGTACATTTGGTCTCTCATCTTGTGTTGACTTCTGGCGTCAGGGCACTCCGGAATTCATGTCCCTTTCCCTTCAGTATGCCGTGGACAAGGGCAAATCATACATCCAATCGCCAATCGATGACATCGAGTCCATTTTCTGGCTGGCACTCTGGGCTGTTCTCTTCAACATCCACCAGTCAGAACGTTCAACGGATGAAATTGATTGGCAACAGGACTTGGATAGTGCACAACAGAAAATCAAGTCCTCACTCCCGAGAAACATAAAGAAGACAAATCTGGAAAAATGCAGTCGGATTTCCCGGGAGCTCCTTCCTCTTCTTATCAAATGGTGGCGATATCAGGAGGATCTTAGTGACGAATGGATGTCGAAGGTGATAGGTTCGGCAAATAATGACGAGTCCTCTGACTTCTACCTCTACCACTTCCATCTTTATGCGCTTCGGGGCGTCAGGGACTTCTTACATATTGTGGAAGAGTGGCGCGGGTCTCTAATGCAGTTGGACCCATTTGTAGGCTAAGCGTACATATCGTGGACGAGCATACGGTACCATTCGAGTCAAAGTAGGGCTTCGTATGTACCTTCCAAACCCACTTCTCTCGGAAGAGTGCACCCCTTCAACTTTCTACTTCGGTTTACATCTTGAGCAACGTTACACTCAAAGTTTATGGTGAAAATCGATATCGTTTTGAATGCGAGTGCTGGTACAAAATCCAACAAGTCTCGGGAGAGTCGACAGAACTTGGATATGACTTGACGTACAGAAGTAAATCGTGGGCAAAAACTGAAAAAGTCTAGTGGGCCATCCTCACCGTATAGTCGTGTTAACAGTTACATTACAAATTGACAACGTATCTAGAAGCGTCGGGGATCTGAAATACACTAGCTAGTACTTACAGAATGAATACTACGTATGGGCGCATTTTTTTGACACAACCTGAACGGCAAGTACACAAAGTAATCGAACACTGAGAGCAGTTTCGGAAAACGTATAGATTAGGAGGGGTAGAGAGAGAGCGTGGGGTAGACAGATGCCGCGTTGTACGGGTTTGCGACAGGCGGGTGGCGCTGTTACGCCTTCCCGTTCTCCATCCGCGAGTCAGAACCGCTGGACTGGTAGATGAATTGGTGCGTGGTGGTCGTCGTACGGGGCGCAGAGCCTGCGGCCGCGTTGGCCGAGTCCGTCGGCGCGGGCCGCGGACGGTAGTAGCTTGTGCGCTGCTCTCCCTGGACGGACGGCGAGAGGACGGGGGATACGTTCGCAGCAGCGACAGTAGGCATCGGCCACGGCATCGAGCTCGATGTGGCGGACTTCGGCGTGGATGCCGCCGGAGGGTGACCCTTGGTGCTCGGCGGCCGCTGGAGATGGTGCATCGCGGGCGACGCGAGGGGCGTTGGCGTGGTGTGGCTCATGGCGGGAGACCCGGTGGTGTTGGTGGGGGTGGAGGAAGATCCGCTAATTTTTGAGTTGACGGTTGCGGGATTCGGCGGGGGCGCAGGGCTGGCGGGAGTGCCTGTTTCATCGGTTTCGCGTCGTCGCTTGTTTCCTCGACCAGAGCTTTCTTTCAGCCCTAGCCCGGTCGCTTTTAAGAGGATTTGATGCCTAAATGCCTATCAGCTGCTGCCAACACGACTGTGCGGACTCGCGAACCTCGTGCGTCCATTCCCCCATTCGCGCACCACCCAATCCCACTCGATTTCCCCCGAGGCAGTCGTGGCTTTGCTGTCTTCTGCCAGTTTCTTCAGTCGTTCGACCTCGTCGTCTGACCATGGCCCCTGGGTGCCAGCATTAGCCAAGACTGGCGAAGTTGCGGGTGTGGGCTTCAAGGCAGAGGTAGATTCCTGTGGTGGAGGTTGAGGCTTGGCCGCAGGCTGGGGCTGGGGTTGGGCCTGAGGTTGCGGAGCAGCGTAATGTGCAGAGGGGGCATATGCCGCATACGGGGAGTAATACGCGGCCGGATATTGACCCACCGGGGGGGCATACCCTGCGTATGGGTACGTGGGCTGTGTACCGAGGGATACGACAAAGGACTGTGGATTTGTGATCACAGCCGTCGGCGCGGAAGCCGGTTTGGGGGGCGACGTCGATGCCTTTGGTGGTGCCGATGTGCTGGCGACGGGTTGTGGTTGGTAGAATGTCGGGACCACGGGATATAGAGGCGGAGGGGGTGTAGATATGAGTTGGGTGGGATTTGCGAGCTGCAAGTGATCACCTCAGCAGCAGTTATACAAAAGGGGAGTGGTCTCACGAGGGTATCGCATATCCGCTTAGCATCACCAAGCATGCTTAGCGGGTCTACCTTACTTCCTGGACCCATTTGGTAACACTGAGCGACGACTAATGGGGGTGTGCCTTTCTGCGGCAAGTTAGATCAGGCTGTCTGCTCTGGTTCATCAGAAACTTACCACAAGTTCTTCGGCCGCGCCATAGAACTCTGCGCAAAGGTTTAGGACTCGCCACTGGAATTCATAATACTGATTGGGAAATAATCAGATTGTGCGGGGAATGACAGCTGAAGACCTATACCTGCTGATTTTGTGAATTGACATCCGGAAGTTGCGGAGGCGCTGTACCCGATCCTTTAGGATATGATGCAGACACTGGCTTTGGCGCAGTGGGAGCAGCGGTCGGCAAAGGTCTCCTATTTTTGGAGCCTCGAGGGCGACCAGGCCGTCGTTTTCCACCGGGATCCGGCTCCTGAAGGAACTGGTGCTCCTGCGGTTGCGCATCCGCTGGCCTTGGGAGGCAACCTGGCATTAGTTCGCGATATTGTGGCTGAGATGACGCGTACCCTGCTGCTTTACCCGTTGACGAGTCGCTGATATGGTCGTTCGGGTTTAAGGGTTCAGCGACGAGGCTCTCCTCGCCGTCGTCGTCCTCTTCTACCGCTTCTCGCTGCTGATTGTGGGCCGTCGCCCCCGATTTCGGGGTAGTTGATGGATTCGGTGGATGTAACGCGTATGAAAGCGGCTGATAATGCTGAGGGTTGTCCATGGACATAACGCGACCAGGCTAAAGCGTGGCCTGGCAAACGCGATGATATTAATAACACGAGAGCGTAAGTTTGCGTTGGTAATCGCAACCCTGCGTGTCCCTGATGGCAAGGATGGGTGCCGCCGGTTAGGCCGCGAGATTTCGAGTTATATCCCCAGAGCCTCTGGATACACCGGGGCTGAGCCGGAAACCCGATGTTCAAGTCCGGTAAACCACGTTTCTGGATGTAAACATGGGTATTTGACGGAAAGAGAATGTCAGAAAACGTACAGCGCAAGTACAGTACTGCTGGATCACACGCGGACAATAGATCCAAGAGAAGCGGTATATCTCCTCGATAGACTGGCGGGTAGATGGGGGCCTGAGATGAAGAAATCAATGTGCTCGCTGTCCGAGCCAACGACCAGCACTGTGAGAAATAATATAGATTCAGTCTCCGCTTCGGGAAGTCGCACAGTCACATCCCGTCCGTGACAGTTTGAGGGCGATTTCAAGTAGTTCCGATTCCCGAAGTCCTACTTAGTCTTGGTCGAAAGCTTTGCCCAGATTGATTATGTTGATTCCCACAGGTTCGCATTCTGTGTTTCATGGAGGAACAAATATTGCTTGAACAACTCCAAATGATACATGTGGGAACTTTTGACATAATCAATCTGGGGAAAGCTTTTGCCCAAGACTACAAGTAGGACTTCGGGAATCGGAACTACTTGAATCACCCTCAAACTTGAACTTGGAATTCTTCATTATGCATTGATATGCTCAAAACTCTGCAAGTTATCTGAGGTGGAGAGCTTGATCAAACATGTTGTGGATCATGTCTCGACGTAGGAGGAGGATAAATTATACTGACGCGGTCCCACAATTGGAACAGCCAGTTCACTGACGACTAACAAGTCATTAATAAATGGGTGGCTATCCATATATAACTCCAAGAAGTCCTCAGAGCACACAGTAGTATTCTGGATCCTGAGGCCGAGACGAGAATCTTTGGTGTTTTGTTCCTAATTTCTCGTGCATGCCGTGCGATCGCACAAGGAATACAGGTCTCACACCAATTTACCCATATGTTCATCAGTTAACTTGAGATTTGGAGTTGGCGCCGTGCGTGGTAAACTAGAATCAGAGCTGGTCATGGATTGTTCGAATTGCATGCCTCGAGGACTCATTGCATGCCTCGAGGACTCAGAATGCAGCAACATGCCAACAAGGTTGGACAAGTAGTAGCAGCACATTCGGATTGCAATTGGCTTTCTTGATTGGTGTACAGATGAACATTTTTGGAGTTGGAGTTAGAGTTGCAGCAAAAACATAGGCATGTCGGTCGAAGCAAGGGGCAGAAAAAAAACAAACACGATAACTCAGAACAAGCTGAGAGCTGAAAAATTGGCATATGCGACGTTGCTTAACACCCGACACTGATGCCTCTAGTAAAAGGCGAGAGGCATGTCAGATTGTGGGTGTTAATGTCGCCAACAGAGACGGTTGGAAATGGAAGCCCATCACCATGGTTTGTTATGTGTTCAGGTCACCGGTTACGGGCGCTTGAGCGCAAATCCACTCTGAGGCACCCACCAAAAATTGAGCAACTCATTTATTGGTATGAATGCGCGTCTATTGGTCCTCCTCCTCTTCCTTCTCTACCGAAGTCCGGGACCGAATTTGAATAAATGGGAAGAAAAGGAATAATAACCTGGTCAAGTCGGAGTTTCAAACATCTCGCTACTAAGTACTTACTCCTCAGTCTGCGCTGGATGCTGTGGACGGCCATATACATGGAATGTGGGGCTTCAGCGCTTGCGTCCGCGCAGTCTGATGCGGGCAATCCAGCGATTCAGCGCGCTACATAGTTACTGTCAATCACTCGTGATACATTTCGGATATGGTGACTGCGCACTGGGCAGAGGTTTCACATCGATTCCTATCATCCAAAACCTGCCGCTGTTTCGCCATTGAGTGCGCCGAAACGTTCTCATGGGAGGAGTATCGGCTCGTATCTCCGTATCCTACAGGTCACCCCTCAGGCGGTTTGTAGCATACTTAATGACCCTTGTCCCTTTCGTTCAAATCGACTCGGAATCTCGCTTCTGTTCTCAGCCACATGCACCTTTCGGACGGAATCGTCGTGCAAAATATGCAGAGAGTAAAGTCAAGCTAGCTAAGTACTCCCCATTTGCCAAGTGGCGATGTTCTTCATGAATGTCGGCCCTTCAAGTTGGCCATGGGATTCGGTTCCGCCCATGTTCCTGGCTTCGGCTCCGCAAGTCGCTGGTAACGAGGAACTGCTCACAACCAAGACATAAGTAGTCCTCTTGTTGGAGCATCACTGATTCACACGCGTAGCACAGACCAGTCAAGAAGGAAGCATTATATGATGCGTGCACAAAGGTGGGAAGATGCCTTGCGCGGTCACCCGGCCAAGACGGATCCGGCGGTAACCGTTGGCTCTCATCCCCAACATTATGGCCAAGTCCCACGGGTATGTGAAAAGGCCGCGAAAACGCCTGATGAAACCCAATTGAGCGGCGTCCGGGTTTAAGGTATGACTTCACTTTTCCACGCGTTCCGAAGAACACTTGCACGACGCGAATCTTGCTCAGTCTCATTGGGTCAAAAATCTCTCTGGCAGCTTGTTTCACGCTCTCCGGATCTACGCATGAAATGGGATGCCCAGCGCGACCCGCCTGGGACTCTCCCATACCCACGAGTTTATCTTTTATTCGGAAACGCTCTGGCATCGTATCTGTTGCGTCGTAAGGCCCCCTCCTTCTGTCAGTACAATGTTCGCACTGTCCCGTCTATTTGCTCTTGCCGCCCTTGTGTCGGTCGCCTGTGCCCAAGCGACGAACACCAATGCCGCAATCAACTCGATCGTCGACTCCCTCGACGAGAACCTGCACAGTGTGGGGCCGACAATCTGTGCGTCTATACCAGCAGCTTAATTCCACGGGCGGCTTGACAGTGGAATGTTTTGCCCAGTGACGCTGCAGGCCAACCACACGCTGAACCCTACCACCTTGGCGAAACAGATGGCAAGTCTCACGGCTGCATTCAACAAGACCGCGACCAGTCTCGCTGCGACCTCAGTGAGCAGCGGCTCCACCACCGTCGACCCCACCAACGACGACATCAGCATCACCTATTCCGATACCATGCAGTGCGTGCTGAGTTGCCCCCTTCCGCTGCCCAAAAACTCAACTATATCCCCGCAGGCTGACCGCGTCCAGCCTTTCGGGAATCGTCGGGACCGGCGCGGTCCCGAACTTCTCGACCATGGTCGCCACGCTCGACCCCATCGTGGCGAAGGCTTCGACGCAGCTCAACACCACCCTCCCTGGCTCGATCGCTCTTGTCCACACAATGTATGTCGACAAACATAGATATCGGTATCGCGCGCCCGGCTGATTTCTGTCTCAGGATGCTCGATGCGTCGCAGTTCCTCCGCGCCGAGGGCTTCAATCTAACCTTGGTGGCGCTCGGATTCACGGTCTGAGTGTGCTGCTATATACACGCGCAAGATGCAGCGAGGCAGCACACTGGCTTATTGCATCCTTTCTTTGTGTTAACCGTCCTTTTGCACTGTGTCCTGGCTTCCAAATATTACCTTCTGCGAATTCCATTCTGACTTGGTACACCCACGCACCCGCCTCTATCCATACCCGTGATGTGGTTACTGCTACGTTGTTAGGACCGGAATTTTAACATGGAACACAACCAAGTTTCGGCTGTGCAAAGCAAGCGTTTTTCCAGATGTGTGAAAGCAAAGAAAGCCACCTGCATCTGCATCGACTCTCGCGACCGAATCAAACATACAACACCTCTGTCCACTCCAAGAATCTCTATGGCTCAGTGTAATACCTCAGGCTTCAAGCCTCAAGCGCATACGAGACGCAATGTACCTTGTGTTCGAGTCCAGCGCGTTGCAAATCGTGGCTGCTTCACCTGACTCCTACTACTGCAGACGAGGTGCGACATCACCTTGAGCCAGGTGACGGGCAACCGAACCCGCGTACTAGTAGCTCGTTTCCCCTCATCCTCAACAGACACCCTACTGGTTTTTTTTCGTAGTTGAGTTCAGGAGCCAGTCAGCAGCTGTTAGCTCTAGGTTCAAATTCGAACGTGGATTGTTCCAAATGCCGGAGATGATTTTTCGGGGAAGAAGTAAGACAATAAGCTCCATGACTAGTGATTGATTCATTGATTCCCAGCGACGTGTGTGTGCAATCTGTAAATGCCTCTCGAGTGCAGGTTTCAAAATATCAGGAGACTCAATGGACAAATTCGAACCTTTGTGTTATTTCATTAGGTTTCTCCTCCGACTGAACAAATACTGCTCAGAATTAGACATTAAATAAGGCCGGAGACCTCTTCGAGAATTCGTGATTTATACAGGTGCGATAGGTACATCCAGAAGTTTTACGATACTTATAACCAGCGATCAAGAAAAAACAGCAACAAGTCAATCTTAATTCGTGCCCCCGACCCATGGCCAGAAGACAGGGACGTTCCTGATGGTCGTTAGCACGCTTCTATCCATGAGCAGGAATGGCGGTACTTTTTATACTCCTCCCATTTTTTGTCACCGCCAAACTTCTTGTCCCCGGCTTTCTCGAGCGGGGGGACGCCTGAGACCTGTAATGCATATCACCGATGATTTTTAATTTTGTACCTTAGGATGAGTTGGAATGATAATCCACCTTGCGAACCAAAAACCAAGTGAACAGCGGGCTAGCTGCGGTGAGCGCGACGGTGCCGACGGGGAAGAACGGGGTCTTCAAGCTGCCTGCGGCTAGCGCCCAGATGCCGGTCCATATGCCGACCTCACCGACGTAACTGCGCTTTGAGTCGCGTCAGATTTACCTAGGAACAGCGAATGCGACTTGCTTGGGGTGTCGCGAAATCGACCACAGCCCGCGGGTGATGAACTTCTCGTCGTGCTGCTTTGCGTCTTTGGCACGGCGCCACGCGGTCTTTTGGCGGTCGGCGACGACTTCGAAGAGGAAGGAACCAGCGAAGAGACCGAAGGCGGCGTAGTCACGTATTCCGAGAGCAGGGTGGAGGTGGGGCGGGAGAGAGTTGACCAGGTAGACCGGCAGCCCGACGAGGAGGACCCAAGTAGCTGAGGTGTGATTTCAGGACGACGATGTAGGAGTAGTGCGGATGGTGCGATTTATCTTACCCTGAGCGAGCCAGAAGAACGTGAAGCGTTTGGGGTCCTTTTTAACCTCTTCGAACCTCGAGTCTCCGCCCGCTTTGATGGCTCTCTGCACGGAGACAGCATTAAGGATTGAAGCTAGAAAAAGAAGGAAGAAAAGCTAGAAATATTACCGCGGCCAAGAAGCTCCCGAGGCGAACACTCCAAATTCCAAGCGCCGCACTCAAAAGCAACTGACGGGGGGCAAACGACGTGATCGAAGGCAGCGGGCCCGGGTTCCCGTCGAGGAATTTGCTTCTAAGCGCGGGGTAGTACAGTGAGATGAATGCAGTCGACAGGAATCCAACGGCGCCGCCTAAATCATAGTACTTTTCGTTCTGTTGCGGTACGAAGATCAGCGCAAGCACTGGGTATGATGCCAGTGAGCAGTCTGCGCAACGGACGGATGAGATGATTACGAGTTTGCAAGACGAATGCGCTGGTCGCTGTAGGTATAAGACGGGAGAATACGGCCATTGAAATGGAGGTGGTAGGATGTGTGGGAAGGATTGTACGTGATGGGCGAGGCAAGTTGAACAAACACCTGTCAATATTGCACCCGGTTGTCGAAGCTACGGCTTTGCTCCAGAATTTTTTGATGGATCCTTACATATTAACTTAAAAAAAAATGTTAGATTAGATCAAGCCCGATATCTTGCTCACAATTTTTTCTGGATGATCATGCAATACTTTTTTTATAGTAGAATTGACTTTGAAAAGTTGGAAGAGCTCAAGTGGGAATCATTTAGGATCACGGGGATTCTTCAATCCACTCTCGCGTCTGATTAGGCTCACGACCAGACTCTTTTGCAATTGGACAATAAGGTCGTTCACGATCAATTCACAAGTTCAACATGCACGTGCTATGAACCCGGCTACCTGTGTACCTAGGGCAAAGTAACAGAATATCATGCCGTGTTCGTCCATGTATTTATGAATGCCCGACAAAGTTCTTCAATCAAATTGCGTCCCCCATTCGAGTGGCAATACAGGGTTGAACTGACGCGTGACGTCACGCGTCAAGGCTAAATTTAACGAGCTTACTAAATCACTGCTTGATGGTAACGCTCAGCTCAGATCTTTCCACAACGTGGAATTGAATGTGGAGGAGACAACGGCATCAACATGTGGCAAATACAATAAAGCTGTGAAGAACGAATCCTTCCGGCCGCGAGTTCCCCCATGTCGACGTTCTACCGCACCCTCCCTTTGCTCCTCCTCTCCACACTTTTGGGCCTGTACAACGTACATGCGACCTGTGGGGACAATGGTGACGCTGTAAGACTCCTTCAATTTTTTTTCAAGGCCATGGATCATGTTTCGTTATCAGGAATTGGGATGGGGCACACAGGCAGACACAGACGACAACAGCGGGAACCCCCGCACCGTTCTCGGGTTCGGTTCCAAGGGCCCATTCGACGCCGCCGGGAAGCCGATTCTCAGCGTGATTGCCACAAACGCGGGCTTCGACGAGTCGTTCTACGCGTTCACGGCCTTCTTGTGCGGGCAGGCGAACCCCGACTCGTATCCCCAGACCACTTTTGGGTATGTACAGAATTCTTCTGCGCGACGTCCGCTCACCAAAAAAAAAAATACAGCCCGGTCATCAGCTCCAGCTCGGATCAGTGCCTCACGATATCAGAGTTGGGGGTTGCGAACGCGACCGTCTCGCTCGCGCCCTGTGTGTATGTCGTCCCTTTGCTACTTACCGCGCTTGCATCCTTTAATTATCATACTTACCAGCAATCCCGTGACGGAAATCCCCGACGCCACGCAGACGTTCGAGTGGATCGGGACGGACTACATCACGTACGGGTTCGTCTTTCTCGGGAACCTAACAGGCACGCCCCTACCGCCCAGTGCGCGCACGGACTACACCCCGTCGATCGTCGCGACTGACTCCGGCTCGTACCTCCGTCTCGACTACACGCCGGACCAGCTCCCGCCGTCGACTGGACTGGAGACCGGGATGGTCCTGGCACTCTCTGACGACTGAAGGATATGTATGTGTGCAGTATTTGCTAGTTTTCACATGCATGCGACGGACTGGAGAGCGGGACCGTGACACGCTCCGGCGTATAGATTCTGGAGCTGGAGCTTTGGGCGTTCGCAACTTCGCGTAGATGCTGATACGGGGAGCGCCTTTACTGACCTTGTTGATTTGTATGCGGCTTTCTATAGACAAGATATGCATAAATCGTGAATAAAAGTAGAGCCTTCTTGGTCAGTTGAAGCAAGAGACTACATGAACCGTGAGAGTTTGATTTGTAAACATCGGTTAAATTATCTCCGTCTCTCCATATAGCCGGGAGTTGGCCGGGAGTCTTGCTTCAGTCGAGCGGCGGCCAGCGGTCCATGCTTATAAACACGTACTGTCATATTCTCACAACCCTCTGATGTCAAGATTTCTGCGCCACACCGCTCCTATATAAAGTGATACTTGCAGGTCTGCTTTTAACATCCTCAATCTTCGGCCTGTTTTACAAGTCCACTGCAATCATGTCCATACACCGCACCATGCGCGCCGTGGTCTGCCCCAGCGTCCCCATCGCGCCCGCCCAGCTGGTCTACACGACAGCGCATCCGGCGCCGAAGCCCAAGCCCGGGTAGTAGCGGCGGGTACGTTCTCATACGTGTCAAGGCGTTTGGGTTGAATCGCTCCGAGCTGTACACGCGGCAGGGCCAGTCCCCCGGGCTCGTGTTCCCAAGAGTGCTGGGCATCGAGTGTGTTGGGGTAGTCAAGGACGCGGGTGGCGGAAAGTGGAAGGAGGGAGATGTTGTTGCGGCTATAGTGGGTGGAATGGGGAGACAGTTTGACGGTGGGTCGATCGATCTACGCTTTCGTTCGCACACTAACGTATCTTGAATTCGCATAGGTGGCTACGCGGAATACGCGCTCGTACCGCATGCCTCCGTCTCTCCCTCAATAAAGCTTCCCGAAACTGTCAACTGGTCGACGTTCGCAGCCATCCCAGAGACCTTTATGACCGGTGCGTTCTTTCTTTTTGCCGTTTGCAACCACGCAGATAATTAATCGTGTCAATTACATAAAGCCTGGGGCACTCTGCACACCGCTCTCAAACTCAAATCAACAGACAGCCTGTTCATCCACGGCGGAACGAGCAGCGTCGGCCTCGCCTGCGCCGCGCTCGCCAAGTCCAGCCTCTTCAACGTCTCCACGGTCATCTCCACCACGCGTGCCGCGCACAAGATCGCGACTGTGCAGGCAAATGGGGCCGACCACGTTATCCTGGACAAAGGCGCAATCAGCGCCGAGGTGAAGGCGCTGACAGGCGGGGTGGGCGCGACGAAGGCCGTCGAGCTCGTCGGCCCGCCGGTGCTCGAGGACGCGTGTGCAGCGCTGTCGCCGGACGGGGTGATCGCCATTATTGGTTCACTCACGGGTGTGTGGAGGTCGGAGTTTGACCCGATGGTTTCGCTCGCGCCGAACAAGGTGGCTTTGACAAGCGCAGCTTCAATTCAATTCAGCTGATGTCCATTAACAGTACTTGACGATGTTTGGGTCGAACACGGTCGACATGTCGACGGCGCCGTTGCAGCAAATCGTCGACGCCGTTGGGACCGGGGAGATCAAGTTGGGTGTGGACAAGGTGTTTGATATATCGCAGGTGGGAGAGGCACACGCGTACATGGAGGCCAACTCGGCTGCTGGGAAGGTGGTTTGTGTTGTGGATTAAATAATGTCACGAGGGCTTTGCGTTGAAACCTGACTTCGAGTCAGCTTTAGAAACGCTCAGATGCGAGATATATGTTATCAGAAGAAATAAATATCAATCACTATATGACTATCTACTGAGCAGTTAAAGGAGTGACATTCTTCCAAAGCCCGGCTGTTGGAAAGGTGGATTAATGTCACGAGGGTGATCAGTTGAATTTGCGTTGAAACCTGACTTCAAGGCAACTTACATAAAGTTACAATCATTCGCCAACGTCGAAGAAAAATGTCCCGAACTCTTCGAAATGTATATTACTGTAATAACCAAGAGAAATACATAAATATCAGTCACGCTCGTCTATCATCTACAGGGCAGTTATCGCCAGTGTCGAAGTAAAATGTCCCGAACTCTTCGAGATGTATATTATCAAGAGAGATAGATGTCAACCACTACTCTTCTATTTACTGAGTGCTGAGCGGTTATTGCCAAGGTCCAAGAAAAATGTCCTGAACTCTTCGTGATGCGTATTATCAAGAGAACCAATAAATATCAACCACTACCCGTCTATCTACTGGGCAGTTAACGCAGTGATATCATTCCAATACCTTTGCACCTCAGTCAGCGTTCCGTTAACTGCAAAACAAATATACAACTCACTCGCACCGCGAAAGCAACGCATCCGACGGCGTCGTGGGGTGGATCACAGGCGACCCAGCGAGCCCATCCGTATTGTTGAACAGCATCTCCACCTTGGTATTGCGATTCCATGTCTGCCACGCGGGGTGATATTCCGTTCGACTTTTCGGTTCGGATTTAGGGACACCGCAAAGTTGAGAAACGACTCGGAGAACGCTGTGTCGAAGACAGTGTTGTTGTAGGGGGCACGCCGGACGGGTTGGACCTGGTCTCCGTTGAGTAAAAGACTCGGATATCTCACGGGAGACAAATTGAAAGCACATACGAAGGGAAGTAGTAGCCGACATCCGATCCATGAAAACCGGTCCCAACAGCAAATTCACTCTTCGAAGGATAATTAGGATCAGTTTGAGGGAGTGGAGGTGCCTGAAACTGACTTTGTACGTGGGTCCCTTGAAGTTACTAAGCAGGGCATAAGTAGGGCAGATGATTATAGCTGGGACGAAAATCAGATTTGACAGTCATGGCTAAAGTCCAGTTAGAATGCCGACCTTCACCCATGATCGCCGCCGCCTGGAAGCTCGGCGTTCCCAATCCCGCATATTGGACGGCTGCATCTGCGATCTCCTTAGGACCAAGGCGGGGGAACAACTGCGTCAAGAAATTGGAGACGTCGGTGGTGTCGGGGTCTGTCAGTATCACCCCCTCAAACGTGTTGGTGACAGAAAGAAGAGCCTCCTATTTTTTCATGAGTAAGTCTGCTGTGAATTGCGGGGGAATTTCAACAGACCCCGTTCAATTTTCCTTCCCGGACAGACAGGCTGGGCCTCTGCGCGATGAGAGTTCCATCAACCACAGGGACCATGGAGAATGTTCCGTAGAAGTCGTTCGCGCTGATATTCACGTTCGCCGCAACGAGAATGTCCACGCTCTTGTGCCTAAGGCACGCTAAAGTATCCGTTTTTCCGGAACACCTGCATTCATCCTTCATGAGCTATTATACTACCGAAGGTTAAATGCCAACTGACCCTGTCTGAGAGACTACGTCCGCGTAAACTGTCTGCAGGGCATAAGTCAGATACTTAGATGTACAATGTAGCTACCAGATTATCGTACCGTTGGGACCGTGTCGTTGTACTGATATTGCGATGGTGCGTATAGCGAGCTTGTGATAGCTGCCCTGAACAAGGGCGGATGTGTTTTTCCATTGTTCGCGACCATGTGCATGAGCACAGACCCGGCGCCTCCACAAGACCGTAAAAAAGCATCCTACTAGCAATAAAATCGGGCTTACCTGCGGATTCTCCCCATATAGTGACCTGCTTCGGGTCGCCACCAAATTTACCAATCTGACAGTCGTTGTGAGAATTGAGCTGCCGGCAACAGCAAATCGCATACGTGTTTTTGGACCCATTGGAACGCGAATTGCTGGTCCACTTGTCAAAGTGAAGTTGGCATTCGATAGGACGCTTGAAAGATTTTCGACGTACACAAGCCGGCGTTCAACACGCCATTGGCTTTCACTTTGGAGCCAGCGAGAAATCCGAATAAGCCCAGTCGATATTGCAGAACAACAGCGACGACGTCTCCGCCGCTCTCCTTGATCAGGTCATTGCCGTTGAAGATATCGGACCCAGTATAGCCTGTAGCGCTCCCAATGCCGTATCTGGAAAAAAAAAATGAGCGGTGCACAGAACGTATACTATTCTGGAAGCCTACCCGCCGCCATGGATCCAGACCACAACAGGCCGGGGTTTGATGTTTTTCCGGAAGTCGCCGGGGACATATACGCTGGGAATAGTTGAGAGCGGCTATACAAAGTTCACAACTAATCGCGCACTTGAGGAACAAACAATCTTCAGAAGCAGAGACGGTGCGCTTTTTTGACGGAAAGGGATTTGTTGGCGCCATGCCAAAGGATCCTTGTAGGCACATGGGGGGTTCCGCGTCAGCAAATTGCACACCAGCGACTCTGGAGGGTGTTTGGGGATTTCTCCATCGTAAATCACCTTCATCAAGCCTTAGTTTGGATCGATAGAGATAGAGTGCATGACCACAAACCAGTTGGTGCTGCTGCATAGCGTATTCCCAGAAAGTTCGTGTTGTTCGACGACGGGTCGATAAATCCTTGGTATCGGGCGTATCCCAAGTTGACGGTGGGATTCTGGTGCTTGATTGGACGCGTCGCGACAATCGCGGGTGTGCCGGCGAGCAGTAAAGAAAATAGGAGTTGCGCAAGAGTCATTTCGGACTGCGAGTTACGGCCGACTCGCTGCGAGCGCCGCCCTTATAAACGCAGTCGGGCTGGGTTTCGCGTCGCCTGAGGATTATCAGCATTTCCCTACCAACCTGGTTGATCTTCATCAGATCCAACGGTAAAACGGGTCTATCGCATAGTGGATTTTCCAAATACAGAATATTATCCAGCCCGCATCTGGCCCATCACAAGTAAAAGCCAAAGACAAAGCAGATCCTCGTCCACAGCCTCACAAAGGCTGTCAGGTTGCTATGGGTTCCTCATCAAACTTGGCGGAAAAACGGATCGTCACTTGCTTTATTGGGTCTTGCACTCAGTTATTTTGGGAGGAGTTATTCCAGTCGATAGGGCAGGGACCGAAAATGAGATCGAGCGGTAAAACGGCGGCCGGAACGTCCTGATTGGGATTTGAGGTAGATAATATTCCGACACGAGTCCAAATCAGCTGTCAAACTATGAGCGATTTTTGAGCCTGTCATCCGAGAATGCATTGCGGGATTCATGGTTTTGAATGGAACCAGGAATATTTGGAAAGCGGAATGCTCTCCTCTCTCGGCAGAGAGCTGGATACTGAAGAGCACCAAACGCTCCAAAAAAAAAAAAAAAAAAAAGAAAAAAGAAGAGCATCTGAGTAGCCAAGGATGTACAGTGCTCCCTATTCGACTGACGCTTCGGGGTACCTTATGGAACATCTGCATGACACTAGCAAGACACTAGTACAAGAATGCCAGAACGAGGAAGAGAATCTTGAGAGAATCACTCCGGCCTGATCCGGTCCGCCGAGAATGCACGTCACTGTCACGGCAGGCCGAAAATGAGGCGGGTCACGGTCACGGAGAGCGCCGTTGCCAATGACATGTCGTGACAATTCACTGGCAGCAATAAAATAAAATAAAATATCAAGAGCTGCCAAGGGCCCTTCAAACAATGAGGAAAAGGTGGGTGGATGATCAATTTGCCTCATTCCTCACACTAGTCCCCTAATGATCCTCTACTTACTGTTACCGACTGGGTAGTTGACCACCTTAATGTTTTTTGCCTATGGCTAAAGGGCAGGGAGTCCCCACCTGCGGCATATGGGGTTCAAAACAAATGCATACATCCTAAGAATCACTGTAACAGATTTGGGGAATTTACATGAGCTTTTGACGCATGTGTGATTTATTTTCGATGGGACGCCAAAAAAGGGAATATCCGGGGTAGTTGACCACAGGCCTAAATACAAGGTTCGGGGTAATTTTTGAGAGAGCGGTGCATCTATAGGCATACATAGGGCCTCAAAGAACTATTGTATACGCTCAGACCATACATCGGCCCTACATAAGGAGTATAGAAATTGGGCTCTGGAGCGGAGCAACACAGGCAAGATTGACCTCTGGCCTTTCATGACTGTTGCGCAACGAATGGAGGCAACAGTGATCCAAAATCAGCTCCAAGGTGCTTCATAAAAGGCATATGGACATACCTGAGTACTCATCTCCTCCTCGTCATGTCAGCAACTCCTGCAAAAAATCCTGTTGTCCGTACCATCGAAATTGGGTGATTTGGTGTAATGGGCAACAGTGAGAGAGGAATAAAATACATAGATCATTAGTGTACCTCTGGGGCTCAGATATTACCAGTCATTATGGCCCATGTCAAGTCCCGGACCTTTACTGCCAACGGGCCGTCCGATATATGGGGGGTCAACTTGGGCGGCTGCAGATCGGAAGGAGGTAGTGTTGGCGCTCCAGTAAAGAGAACACGGAAGGCGTCGCGGTCCAGGCAGTTTGAGGTGGACGGGGCAAGGCTAGGGAGCATAACGAGCCCAAAAAGTCGCGAATCAACAAAGAGTTGGTGGAGAAACAGAAGAAACAAGTGCTTGATGTCCGCTCGGAGTTAAGGAAATGATGTTCTCACGCTTCGGCCCGTGGTCAAACACACCACAACTTTTGATTGACGCATCACTTTGCCTCCAAATTCAACATGGACTGGCGTCAGGGGTCCTATTCCCTCCCCCAAGGCACAAATTTGAAGATGTTCAAGTCTCTAGTGCTGTATTGTCAAAGTGGTCAACTACCTAGGTTGGTCAACTACCTAGTCCGTGATAGTAGGTTGCTCAAAAACTCTCAAAAAGACGAGTGAAAAAAATCCCTCTTGCCAATGTTTTTGAGTCACAGTCCCGAAGGTCGCCATTAATATTGCGTTGCCCCCGTCTGTTGGCCCATGTCACGGTGCCCTGGCCGTTGCCTCCTTACAAGTACGTACAGTAGACTGTCTTTTGCAGCTCATCTAGCCGCTGGTGACACAATCGCCGTGCTAAACTAACTATTATACACATGCTCAAAACGGTACAAAAATACTACAATGCAGAACTGCGCGTCCAGTGGTAACAACGGAAACCGCAACCATGCCTTTTCTTTCTTAGGGTGAGTTACGGTTCAGGAAAGTCAGCCATCCGCTCCCGGGCCAACGTGTAGTGCGGAGATCGCGTAACGTCCGACGTGCGAACCTAATTACACAGACAGCATGTCAGAATCACAGTATGGTCAAATACACGGCAGAAGGGGGTTTACCGAGCTCGGTTTCGAGTTGACCTCACGGTCCGCCAGCGTCGATGGCGGCTTGAGGTGAACGGCGGGAGGATACTAAAATGCCGATATTCGAGTCAGTCATTGAAATCGGATGCAGATAAGATGTGGCGGCGCTCACGGAGAAAGAGACGTGGCTCCGGCCGCCACGATTCATGGTCGAGAGCGAGAGCGTGAACGGGACATCGACTTGGTAGCCGAGGTTTAGCCGCCCGTTGAGCAGAGAGAGCAGGGAGTTGCTATATACTATGAAGATAGTTGAGCCTGAGGTCGTCGAACCAGAAAGGCGACTTACAGCAAGTGCTTAATACCAGGATAGCGAGCCATAGATCTGCACATAGATGGGAGTTCAATAAGTATGAGGCGTGCCACGGAAAATAATTACGATTGTGCTTCATGGTGGCAAACTAGCGTTGTCGCTTCAAAATAAACTCGGGAGGACGAGGGTGGATGGTACTCACAGAGACGGCGACTGCGATAGCAGCCAGGCTAGTGAACACACCCGTCTCTGTGAAGGTTGTAAGAAGGTTGTCGTTTTTATATCGGAAACAACTTACGAGCAGTCCACGAAATCCAAGTGTCCAATTTATTTTTAGACCTGCTCACGATCAGTCTCCTTGTCGAAAAGATCTCGAAGCCACGTACTCCTGCTTCAATTGAGCACGCTGCCTCAACGTATAATAGCACATGGAGGCAGCGATCAGGAGGTCGACACCAGCCGTCGAACCGAAAAGAGCGAGGATCAGCCAGTTCCACTGGTCCTCGTATTGCTCGATGGACGTCGCGGAGAACATTTTTATAGACAGGATCACAGTCGCCCCGAGGACGAAGCCAGAGATAGCCCAGCAGACAGCAGGCAGGAGGCGGTGCCGTCCCAGCTGGTATATGCGGGCCGTGAATATGGCCTGGAGCTGAGGTCAACGGGCAGCGAAAAGGAGGACGGGGGGGAGGGGGGGGGGGGGGGGGCGAAGCGCACCTGCACCAGTGGGTGGATGACGTTGCCTAGGATGGCGGCGGTACACAGCTCCAGCGGCAGCGGCAATTCTAATTGGCCGTACATCCCGATCGTCACTCTGTACAGCCCGTAGCATATTCCGACAACGTGCGCGGTTTCCGTAATCCTTGAGAAGGCATACACGCATGAGAATAGGATGCGAATTGGGATAATGCACGGACCATACTACTGCAATCTGTTGCTCCGCTCAATACCAGTCGGTCATCTAGAATAGGTAGACGCACCAGTGCTTTTATGACCGAAGAATCGTGCGGGAAGTTTATGTAATATACGTATACTTGAACGGTAACCATCCCCAGAAGGATAACGGCGACAAGAGTGCCGAGCTCGATGGCGCCGACGACGTTAGGGTTCATTATACGGGCGGGAAAGGAGGGTCGGGTCTAATGAATGGCGGGTGGGACAAAGGAGGGCCGCAAGAACAGAAGGCGGGAAAAGTGATGCATGAATGCGACATCCTAGCAATATGAAATACTTGTGCAACCACGTAAGATCATGATCGGACACCACAAGATGGTCGAATTCATTAAGGATGCGAGCATGCCGCAAATGAATGAGGTTTTCCCTGGCGCCTGCGACAATCAGCACTTAAAAGAGCCCAGGAGAGGAGATGATCATGTTTGGAAGGATCCAACTGTTCTGCAGATAGATGGAATAAAAAAAGGTCACTCGACCCTCGAGAACTGGCGAGCTGGCTCGCAGGTCTCGGGCATTGTGGGCCATCTCATGTCCAAGACTCAGATAGCACAAAGCTGAAGTTCGTGGACTGTACAGTAGCAGCCGTTGTCGTCTGTGTCGTCAGCGAGTCGGAAAGACACACGTGAGAATCAGATGGTTGATGACTCAGATGAGGACGAGCTTCGCAACGATTGGTGCATCATGCAAGTGCCAAGTGTTGATGGTTGTTGATAGTTGCCGCCGCAGATGTAACGATTATTTACAGTTATTTACTCAAGCCTTCTTCAGCTCATCTCAGGTTGTAGCCGCTTGACCGTTTCACGTTGAATTATAGCTAGTTCACATTCTCGTCTGAGCTCCAAGCTGAACTCTTTCCTTACCGTGAGTAAACTATCTCGTAGAGCTGGCCGACACCGTGACGTACGTCTACTTGGTCATTCCATCACATTTACTTACTACGGGCACACCTTTACTACTGGTACACCAAGGTCCAGTACTAAGTAGTGCTGGTGCCACTGACGATATCTTCCCAGGCCACTCTCTCCTAGCTTTTCCCTTCACCTACAACATGGATGCCGTGAGATCCAAGAGGGCGGCGGAACGAATGCAGCGTGACGCGGAGCGGCAGCGGCGTCTCCTTGCAGAACAACCGCCGCGCATGCAGGCTAGGGTCATAATGCAACGGAGAAGAAACCTGGTACTGATTGCGCAGAGCAGCGCCGCCGTTTATAATCGATCGGAGATTCAATTGTATAGCTATCTCCCAGTCATATCCCAGTCAATGTCATATTGATACATCCACCTGCACACCTGGTTCTGGACCCGTGAATTCGAGGAGGTTGAGCGTGTTCTCGGATGCATCCTTTTTTTACTTACATTTTCTGTTGCCGTACTTATCGGTGCAACAGTGCCTATCCTCTGAGTCAATGTTACTTCTTTTTCTGTAGTTCAAAATATGTATCCGACCTTCCCTATTCTCCCCCAAAAAATCTCGTTCTGCGCCGACCATACTTCTCGTTCTCTACGATTTTTTGCCTCCTCCCCAGTCATACTGGATATAAACGGAAATATTCGAGGTGTGGTCCTAAAATAACACTTTCCATATATGGAAGTTTTCGCAATCATTATTTGGGATTGTGGATGTAACCAATCTCCACGTGGAGACCCGCCAATTTCCCCACTGATTGCCCGCTGATTGGACTCCTGGATTGCTCTTGGATTGGCGGCGCAGAAACTGCTATAAATCCGCTCGCTTCCATGGCTTACCTCCCAGCTTCACGTCTCCGCCCACCACTCGAGCAGTCCTCCCCCTCCGAGTCCTACCAACATAATGTCTATCTTCCCGACTCCCATCGACTGCCACGTCCCCGCACCCTCTGCAGCAATGACCCACCCTGCACGGTCTTCACCCGTTCAGCACATGACGAACCCCCTCGACGACTTCTTCGGATACACCCTCGCGTCGTCTCGCACTCGCGAGAGCCGCCATGACCGCCGCATCTCTGCGGCCGAGTCTGCACTGGAGCCCCCTCCATACGTCGAGGCCCCCGAATACACAGAGCACGCGAAAGAGCCGGTGACTCTCGCTATGTACCTCTTCAAATTTGGTTTCCGTACGTCTTCTCTTTTGTACATTCTTTGCGCCGATTCTGACGTTTTTATTTCTTTAGTGTTCCCACCTTTCTGGATAATGGGAGTCATCATCCTCATGTCGCCTTTGCGCGCACCGCCGGCAGCGACCGACGCGGCCGTGTGGCTGCCCGAAAAGACGGAGTCGGAGCGCCAGGTCATCATCGACCGCATGCGTACGGCGGAGCTGAAGTGGGCCAAGTGGTGCTTGTACGCCCTGCTCGCGTTGGTGATCGTGGCCGTCGTCGTCGGCGTTGCGACATGGGCCACCCTCCGCTCATAAACCCCCATAAACCCCCTTTCATACCGCCACGGCCACCCCGCCGTCCTGCATCGGCCATTATTTTGCCTCATATCACGGACTCATCTGCACGCCACTCCTTTCTCGCCCATCTGACAGCGTCAGATCATTGAAAACTGTATCGATATCATTATGCCTTGTTATTATCTGTAACGCTAGAAATCCACGAATCGCTTCATGACTTGTACATCCTTTTTGTGTGTGAATGCGTTGTCTCAAGTCACTCCTACTCTCTGTCGTGGAGATGCGAAACAATTTGAATCGAATTCAGGTAAGGATTCAACGGTTCACCGGATGAAGCACTCGAGGCTAGTAGGGTGAGTGTACGCTATCACAGTGTACACAATAGACCTACTGTACGCGTTGGGAGTATGATCATGATTTAGAGGCTTAGAGCGTTAACGTTGCTTGAGTTACTTCCCTCCGAGCCTCGAGTTACTTCCCTCCGAGCCTCGAGTCACGTCCTTCTGAGCTATTTCAAGTTACAGCGCACCTGGCCCACGCATTGGCCCCACCTTACAAGTCGGAATAGTTTGCACTGAGATTATTTTCTATTGATCTCACCTGGAACGTGTCGCAGAAGCACGCGTCGCAAGTAGACATCACCTGCTGGGAAACCGGAGTTTAAATGAATTCAACCCAACCATTTTATATCCCACTGGCAGTGGGTGTACATGTGAATTGGGAGTGAACGATAGTTCTTCATTATCCCTATCTATACCTGGGCTTTATACTGTTCCAAAGTCCAAGCATGATATTATTTTGCACTGAAATTCAAAGGGCTCCGGCAGTTCCGTGTAGACACAATGTGTGCTGCCACTGCGGCCATCTGTGGGATTCACTAAATTTGAATACGCGGTCAGCAGGCATAGCTATTCACTAAAAACAAATAGTAATTGGTTCGTGGCAAAAATTCCCAATTCCTGGGACATTTCAGAACCACCATTGACAAGCAAGGCGCACCCGTCCGACAATTCCAGTACTCGACACAATACCATCTAAACGTCGCCGTAATCGAGTGCCGATGTAATCCTGTTCCCCCGCTGGACATGCCATCCCATTATCTACGATCCCCGAGATGGCCTTGACACCTGGTAAGTAATTTAATAAAGTCAGAGCCAAACCAGTCACGTCACTGGGAGAGATCCAACCTCGCACCAGCCGCCGAGACTTTGACAACAGCACATCGCGCGGATCGGTCGGCGAAGGGGATCCATAAAGCCTCTTTTTTGAACATGGGCTTATTTAAATTTCGTTATTGAGTCGGTGAGTTTCCGAGGCAATTCCGGAGGAGTTCCAAGCGCGATTCCAAGGGACCGTTTGGACAAATTCAACAATGTTAGACGTCGCGTGGTTATCTTGGCACATTGGATGATGTCTCGATTTTTGCTATCCTTGAGAGAAAACAATATGGTTGATCCTGGACCTTTACAAGATACGGAGAAATTCCGCCTTATTCTCTCTGACCTAAAAATCCGTGTGCATGAGCGATGAACTGTGAAGATATCAGCTTACGTGGGCGAGCTTACGCGAGCCTCCCCGTACTGTAGTCCAAATGTCAATCCACCCGATGCTAGTATCATGATGAGAAAGCAATGCATTTTTGTCTTTGCGCGTCTGAAGAAGCTGCACTGGTATAATGTGATACTAATCAGGATATGGACCCGTTCCTATTGTTATAAAGCTCCTCGTGATTCTGGGACCCTTCTTCGGACTGCCCCCATTTCCATCATGAACTAGCGATGCTCTTTCTGCGATCGGAACAATAAACAACATCATAAGCAAGGTCTGGATACAGGAATAGTAATTGGTGTTCATGTAGAGCTGAGACGTGGTGGGGCACACAAGGCATCGCAGACGAGCAACACAAGCATAAAATATGTACATCGGGATAGATTGAGGCAGGACCTTTTCGAGGGGCAAGTCTTTAGTAGTGAGAATCCGGACCTGGGAAAGTGCGGATCTTCAATAAAACAAGGCGCATAGGTGCCATTCCACCCACTGAGTTATGAGACTGACAGTTCCTCGGAAGACGAAGATGGCATAGAATCTTCGGTCTGTCATGGATGTTCAAGTTGAGAAGAAAGGTGAGTGCTGGGATAGGGTCCTGGAGGTTTCATGCCTTAGACCTATAGTTATATACCTTTGTCATGTTATAGACAAAAACCCCGAGGAATCGAACAGAAAGCAGCCACGAAACATCGAGGTGGGGGTTGAATGAAGAAACGCCGCGTGACGCGACCGCCACCCAACAATCACCCAAGATGTCACCTTGAAATTTATTTTCTCACGCCAAGTCTCACGCTCACCACCGATGTGACTCGGACGCAATCTTTGCCACTGCAGTCCAAACGACTCGACGATATATACGCTCTCAATCGACTGTAGCCGGAAGCCGCAACCCGCGGGATAGCGGTCCGGGCTGCTAGCGGGCGGAGAATTTTCGTCATCGCGAACAATACTTAGTATTGTTCTTGGTTGGTCTTTGATGCGACTTGAGTTGGAGCTCTTCGATGCAAATAAATCGCATACTTCTGGCAACGAAATCTAGCCCCTTGGACGGTGGACCCGGAGGTCGCCGAAACGTAGACTACTTCACCTCATGCATGTGGTGTCGACATCATGGACCATAGCTGTGCTACAACGATATCGTGACGCACGCTGAGGGCTTCCCGAAACATGGAGTGGACCGAGTCTCTTGCAAAGAACAACATCCTGCCATTGTTCTCATCCTTTACCAGCTGCCGTTTACTTTCCGGTAAGTAATCGAGCTACCCAAAGCAGAAACTTCAACTTACTTGAACCTCTCACAGGCAAAGCGAGAGGACCCTAAAAGGCAGAAATTCCAGACGATTTTCTATGACATACCAGTATCTAGAAAATTCGCCGTATACTATTATGGAAAGCTTTTTCGGAGTCTTACTTTGTCATTCTTGGGTAGTATCCCTCTGACATGACAGCATCCTTTCCTATCGGCACGGGCAAGATCGTAATGAGCATTTCACAATCTTCGACATTTTCCCTCGATCTGTTTCGACCCCGAGGCCTAATTCGGGTCCTATCGATTTCGTGGATCGTAACCGGACGTGTAGAATGACGTTGGCAGTCGGGCATCGCCCTTCTGCACTCTCGTGTGGTTTCGGAGATGGACTCGGCGAAGTATGCTGGGGCGAGCTTGAATCAGCAGTTTCGACCTAAACGGAAACACTACTCACACCCTGCTTCAGAAGCCGAGGGCGTGTGACCCCGACACCGGAGAAGTTGACCCATTTATAGGCAGCAAAGGCTGAAAGCAACTTCATTATTCCCTCACTCCTCAATGCTCACTTCCTCTGTGTATCTACCACTCACCTCTCACCATGCCTTGTCCAGTATCATATGCGCCGGACTGGTGTGTCTTCTCGTATTTTTTTCTCTCCTTTTCCTGAACTAATACATTATATATTCCAGATTTGCCATTGGATATTCAACCGATTCGAACCGCGCACCGTCTTCCACTTCTTTCTTCTACTCCTCTTGCCGCCCTTGCTCCTGACGCCCCTCATTCTTCCACACACCTCCGGCATCTTCTCGTGTGTTTCGTTGACGTTCGTCGTATACTTTTCATCCCTTATTATGTCGGTCGTCATCTACCGACTTTCTCCCTTTCACCCACTCGCAAATTATCCTGGCCCAATCCTCTGCAAAATTTCCAAGCTCTGGTTTGCCCGAGTTGCAATGGGTGGGAACAGCACATGTACTACTACGAATTGCACCAACGTTTCGGTGACGTCGTCAGAATCGGTCTGTCACACTCCATCTTGCTCCACTGTATCTAAAATTTGATCCACATGTAGTCCTAATGAGTTATCGTTTCGCGACGTTAATGCGATTGCCCCTATGATGGGCTCCAAAGGAATGCCAAAAGGACCTTGTAAGGACTCTGTAACATCTCCGCTTTAGCGCACTCTTAGTATCCGTAGGGTGGGATGGGCGTGCTCCCGAAAACCGTGAAGTAAGGCCGCTCTTAGCGCTTCGAGACCCCGAGGAGCACGCTCGTAGGCGGCGAGCTTGGAACCGGGCTTTCAGCACCCCCGCCCTCAAGGACTATTCAGTTTTGGTAGACGCCCGGATCTCGCAACTTGTGGAAATTTTGGGTGCGAAAACGGGCACAACTGTGGATCTATCGAAATGGCTAGGTTGGCTCACGTATGTCGTCAATTGCCGAAAGACACGATCTGACCATTGGAATAGTTACGACATAATGAACGACCTAATGTAGGTTCAGGGACCCCCCTCTTCTTGAATGTGATTCATGAGGCTGATTTCTATTACAGGTTTAGCCGTGGCGGAGATGCTATGGAATCCGAAGACAGGACGATACACTTTGCCTGTTAAAAGGCGCACAACCGTAAGTCACACTCTGTCGGGCATATGGTTCATATCAAAGAGTTTGAGTTTAGGATGGCGCTCCTGATGAGCCATCTTCCATGGATCGGAGACTTTTACTTGTGGCTTCCAGGGATGGGCCAAGGGCTCCGAGAATTCCGGAAATATTCAACACAGCGAGCAGCTGAACGGAAATCCCATGGGTCCAACTATAAAGATGTATTTTACCATCTGGTACCGATAAACTTGATAGGCCAAGCGATTCTTGCTCACTCCTTTTCAGATCGACGAGGCGGGCCTTGAGCCTATTCCACCGTCCAGTGCACAAATTCTCTCAGACGGGGGGTTAGCCATAATTGCTGGAGCAGAGACAACATCGACAACTCTATGCAATATAATTTGGTTCCTCCTCCGCAATCCTGTTGCGTACTCCCGTCTCCAGGCCGAGGTGGACGATCCGAAGTGGACCACGGTGGCTCCTGCTTCGCAAGCTCGTATGCCCTATCTGAACGCCGTCATGTATGTCCATCCCAATACTAGAGTCTTTCTCTGCTCATCTTCTTGTTTCTGGTATAGCAACGAAGCCCTCAGACTCTTTCCTGCTGTGCTCAGTGGAAGTCAACGAAGCCCTCTCATAGGGAGTGGAGGGCAAGCCATAGGATCTCAGTGCGTGAATATCAGTAATTGTCGATGTCTCTCACTGACGCTTGGTAGCTTCGTACCGGAAGGCGCAAGCGTTGTTGTTCACACATACTCGCTTCATCGTGATCCTCGATACTTTTCGCCATTACCGGATGCATTTCTTCCAGAGCGATGGCTGACCGAGGAAGAGCGATTAGCTTTGGAACCGACGATATTTACGGATAATCAGTTCATCCACAATCCTGTTGCCTTCATCCCCTTCTCCGTGGGTCCTTCCAATTGCGTAGGCCGAAATTTAGCATACCAGGTATCCAGCAGTCATCTTTCCTCTCATCACGCACTCTACTAACGCAACCTCGTATCGCAGGAGATGCGAGCGACTGTTTGCTCCCTGATTAGTAAATTTGACATGCGTTTTGAGGAGGGTTTTGATGCCAATTCGTGGGAAGAAGACATGCTAGACTACTTTGTTGTCCAGCGAGGGAGACTACCAGTTGTTCTCAAGTCGAGGTCTTTCTGACACTCTGGCTGTGCACATACATGTTATGCATACATACACATCCTAATGAGTTCCTGTCGCTATATCGACGCAGTTTCCAAAAATTCCATCCCGCTGGAAACTTTAAGAGCACGCCAATCGAACGTCTCGGACTGGTAAGAGTAATAGAATGCACCGTAGGTAAATTCATAAAACCTTGGCGGTTTGGATTCGAGGGCCGGTGCTCTGAGATGGAAATTCCGGAATTCCGAGTCAACGGATATCCGGATGCACCGGATGAAATGGGGAGAATTGGAGGTAAAAAGAGCTACGACGACTACGTACCGATCCCAGGCGGCACCGTGGTGATCGGCCAACAATATCAGACCAACCAATACAGCGCAACCGCTATCAAAAGGAAGAAACCAAGTAGGGAGATAG
>JARGXW010001228.1:0-29283 GCA_029204085.1 Mycena sp. CBHHK59/15
CTTTACTCTGACTTCGGTTGCTGATCATGATGTGTTTGTAGCTTCCGCCGCCCGCGCTTCAATTGGCCCGAGCTCCCGGACACGCGGCTCGACGCGGAGGTGGACGCCGACCTGCCGACGCCCGCGAGTGCGACGGGGCGTCACAGCAACGATCGCGATTTGTCGGGTGCGCCGACGCAGGCGGAGCGCGAACAGGAGGGGCCGTTCGGGCGCCATGAGCTGACGCATGTGCGCACGGTCCGTGTGTTCAGCGCGGTCAAGGGGGACGCATGATGCGTGCTCTTTCCTCCTCCCTCCTCACGACCACACGACCCGCACGCCGTCTCTGCTTCTTATTATCTTTTTATTCTTCGTCCGCGAGTCCTTTCCTTCGACTTTTCGACTTCCTCCTCTCGTCATCTGCATGTTCCGGCTCACTCTCATTTTTCGCTTTCAATTCAGAATCACTGTCTCGTCGCATTATCTTATTTCGCCTCGTGTTGCAGGTTACGGTAGAGTAGAGCAGCATAACCTTAACTTCTACTACTAGCATAGTTGTATCGGATACTCAAATAAATGTTGTTCAAGTAGAGAATGTTGGGATGCTCCGACGAGAACAGAAGCTCTGCGGACGCTCAGAGGGGTCGCGAACAACAGGAAAGGCGTATATAACCGGTAAGATGCATTTTATCGTCATAGCATGAACATAGGATACGCAGGTAGATATCTAGGCGGAGATGGTGACTCGACCTCGACGCCGGGCTCCAAGCTGATGCTGGTCTGTTTGAATCCATCAACAAAGCACATTCGGTGGGCGGGCGTGCCACTCACGATCTGCTTGACGATCTCGCTGGACGAGTGCAGGTCGATGAGACGCTTGTGGACCTTGAGCTCGTAGCGGTCCCAGTCTTGGAACCTCTCCGCAAGGCTGCGCATCACATCGTCAGTCACCCATAAACGAGGCAGGCGAGGCAAAGAAAGGACATACCGTCTTGCGGGTGGTGATACGCAGGACCTTGGTCGGCAGGCGCACGGGACCCTTGACGCGGAGCTGCTTGTCCTTCGCGCGGTTGATCAGGTCTGCCGAGACTGGATTGGATGCACCGCTGTCAGTTTTTGTTTCTTTCACCCAAAACGAAAACGAGGGCCACGCACACTTCTCGAGGTTCTTGACGTTGCTGCTCGTGAGCGTGATGCGGATTTTGTGGATTTTCACGCCGGGCAAGGGCGCGCCAGTCGCGTCGTATTCTTTTTCTCCCTTAGCGACGTAACTCATTGTGTGGTTCCGGAATGAGTCAGAAGGTGACTAGTACGGAGGTGGTTAGAACTGGAAAGCAAGAGGAAAGGGACAGCAAAAACCTAAGGTGGAAGTTGTGTGGATGGATCGATTAAGGTTTGGGGTTTAGACTCAGCCGGCATCCGCCGGTCGGGCGTCAAATCAAGCTATAGAGGCTGAATCGAGCCTACCTCCTTCGTCCTCTTGTCCTTCACTCTCATGTTACCGCCGCCGCCCCTCAGGAACACCGGCGTCTCCGCAACCCCGCACCCTCACAGACCGCAGAGCCGACTTCGTCTTCATGGGGCAGCAAGCGTGGTGCACTGAGCAGCAGTACATAGATCGCCCCTATATCTGTCTTGTGTCTCTCTCCTCTTTTGGTCCTCCTACTCCTTCATCTTCTGTGACGACAAGCGAACGTCTTATTTTCTACAAGGATTCCTCCTAAACTCGTTCCCCTTGGAACAAGCGCAGCAATGGCCACTGAGACAAGCCTTTTGGTCGCAGATATACTTATCATCGGCCTTTTTTCTAAAATCCGGTAGACTCGGATGGCAAAGGAATGGTGCACGTATTGGGCCTTCTAACAATAATTGATACAGACGCCGAAAGCGACCGCTCGATGGCTGTTGACTTCGCCGTCTGGCATAACATATTGTCAGAGGCCGAGCCCCAGGCGTGGCTTTCTGCATGCTATGTCAACGAGGAGACTTAGAGGAGCATCATGCTCGACGATCCACATGCCGAGCGCCTCAAACTTCTTCGCGAGCTGTCTGTAACTCATTTTGTTAACCACGACATCTTGTCCGGGAGTTCCTAATCGTGGTATCCTCAGTCAAAGCGCACGCTGAAGATAGCTTTGTGATCGTCATTTGCGGACACGTCGACTCTCTGATCGGGATCTACATGTAGGGCCTGATGCGGGGACGACTACTCTACGCCAAAGGGAGGTGGAACGCGCACTGACACGCGCTCGACTCCCGATTCCCCAGGCGCGCACATATCTGGTGTCTATAGCTCGTTTCGCTGGCCTGTGGCGAACTCAATCTTGGGGCTTGCTCGCAAGGGCGGAGTCGGACCAAGTTTCCTTCACCATCCAACAATCAGGTTATGGAGGGTACATAGGAGGAATCTCCACGTCTGCCACCCTGGGTGAGCGGGCCAACGAGTTTACCTCGACCGTTTCACGATAGTGGAGCCTTCGTTGCCGCGAGAAGGCGAACGGATGGTCACTGTCCAGGGCAACATGTTGGTACCGGAGATGGGTCACGCAGACCCCACCCCACTGAGCCAGTCGGAAACGATTGAGCTCCTGGAACTAGCCACTGCATACTCGGCGACTCAACATGCGAACGTGGCCTCCGACGTTGCTGTCATCCTACAAACACAGATCCTCGCGAGTTGGCGCCCACTGGCGCCTGAAAAACAACGGATCCTCCTCGCGAAGCTGCGCTGCCACAAGCGCGAGTGCGCGTGCGTGCCATCGCCGAGCTCTTCCACTGGACACCCCGCAAACCGGTGGAGGAATGTATGGGGTGGGAACATGGGGCCAATACGTGAAGCGGAGGCGCACGGGTGCAAAATCGTCAGAGTTTGCGCAGCCGACGCGCATCTGATGAATGTTGAGCACCGCAATGTGGTTGACTGAGGTGTGGATGGCGATGGGGCGCCCAGAAGTTCAGCCGTCGGAAGAATGGGATGAGGCGGTGATGTTTGCAAACCAAAGTGCTTCTGATGCCTTGGTTGCGGGGTGACACGCGCTGGTGCACGCTGACTTGAAGCTCGGGACGTGTTGACGTCCGCGCAGCTTTGGAAGCGTGACTGTGGGCTGAAGGCCAGGTAGTACTAGTTCTCAGGATCATTGCATATGCAGACCTGACCTTCAAATTCAATGTCTTGTGGGATCAACTTCACCAACTGTGTTTATCATGAAAGTGCGAAAAACAGGGCGCTCAGCTCACTATAGCGCTGATCAGTCGAAGACGGTCTTACCATGGGTCTGGTCTTTCGTTGTTCGTTGCTGCGCATTCTCGTCTACTTGCTATCAGTTGTTAAATTACTACGCTAAGGTAAGGATAAGGATAAGTGTGACGTGCTACCGGTGGCGCTGCGACACAAACTCCCCACAGAATTCCAGCTGGAACTCGATAGTTCTTCTCTGGTTAATTGTACATGGCTGTCTTCGTCCAATTTGGAACCAAAATACAGTCGATCAGGCAGAAGAAGCCTGTTTCCACAGATGATGAGGGATGGTTTAAATTCTCTGGCTACATTTTAGTCGTTCGTGTGCCCCCGTCCGCTTGTTGGCAGTGCATCTTTTTTCGGGCCCATTCAGGAGTCGCATAACAGAAACACTGCTATGCGACACGCGATTGAGTCATCACCCATAGAACTGTTTTTTCCTCGCCTCGACCACAAACTGGAGGTCGTGCAACGCACCCTCGTCGCCGGGAATGTCGAGCGGTTCGTCTAGCAACGTGTGCCCCCAATGCGTCGCGGCGTGGAAGCACGCGTACGGGTACGTGTGCTCCCCGCTGTTCCTGGTAGTCCACGTGAACGTGATCAGCGTTCGCAGCTCGCGGCGGAATCGCTCGAAGACGTCCGCCCAGAAGACGCTCGTGGGGTCGCCGACGGGCACGACGCAGTCGTGAAGCGCGAGGTGCTGCAGCGTGCCCCCGTGCGCGATAATGAAGTCGTCCGCGCTGTGGTTCTCGGACCGCCCTGCAAACACGATCTGGTGGAACGTGATGGACGTCAGGGCGGGTAAGCGCAGCGGGTAGAACATGATGGGCGGCTCCACGCCGAGGGGCGTGCTGCCGCCCAGCTCGAGGGAGGTGAGGTTGTGCGCGGCGCCGAGGACTTTGGGGAAGTAGTCCGAGAAATAGTCTTCACTGGGTGGACCGCGCAGATCGCAGATGAAGAGTATGGAGAGTGAGGTCAAGGACGCGAAGAGATTCAGAAACGCATCATTGTAGTAGATTGCATCAGAGAAGGGGACTGCAGATCTCAGGATGAGTGAGTTGAGTCTGGGGAGCACGGTGCATGCGAGGCCTTCGAGGATAGCCTGCTGCACCTGCACATAATAGGAGTCAAAGTTGCCATGATGAAGGTCTCCATCGGCGGTTTCCGAGAACAGGAGAATCTGCAGAGCTTTCAGATTGGGAAAGCAATAGAGTAGGCTAAATATTGTATTCAGGTTGGGGAGTGTAGCTGCAGACACCACGGATCAGAAACCTCCAAAAATCACCGAGAAAAAAACGACACACGCTCGGACCCCAAGTCATAATGGTCTGGACTAGTGCCGTCAAATATGACCGTTTCCACGGCGTTCGTGATGCTGGGTAACGTTCCCGAGTTATGCGCTGGATCAACATTTTAATGCTATTTACCTGTCGTCACACTGTTGCAAGTTAAGAAACGCGTTGGTGCTTGACATGGTGTCATAGAACGTGAGCAAGCAGAAAGCAGGACGCGTCGCTATCGCATTGAATCGCCTGGCGACTAGGCGCATGCTTAATACATCTGACCGTTTAGAGAGCCAGTCTACGATCTGCTGGATGAGTTCATCGGGACAGGTATCCATATAGAGTGGGTCGGCGGATTTTTCGTTTTTTTCTGCAACAATGCTGCTGTCAACCGAGCGTCGTCTGGCGGTCGGAGACGATTATTCGGCGCCTTTTCGCCAGGGTTGATCAGAAGAGGAAGAGAGTGATGGTGTCACATCACCTGATAATTGTCACGCGAGGCACTTCAGAGAGACGCGTGTGCTTTGCTCTTCCCCATGTCCAAAACCTTCGTCAAGTCCTTCACCCACCTCAAAGGCCGCCCAAAGGCGGAGCGTGCGCTGCCCATGCTGCAGCGCATTGCTTCCCTCGTCAAACCCATCATGCGAAAGCACAGTTGGGTGCTCCCAGTACTGTCGGAGTTCTTTCCTGCTCAGGACAATCTTATTGGTCAGTCTCTGCTATCCCCTGGCTTTGGGCTGCTTAATGTCGGCGTCGCAATCTATAGGGCTCAGTGTGTTTCGCACTCGTCGCAGGTTTCCCAGCTGAATAAGCTTGCAGACGTGAATGGGGGACAGAAGATTCTCCTGCGCCTACGACCTGCTCATGCCCCCGACACATTCTACGACGAAGAGGAGGTGGTTCAAACGATGCTACACGAGGTGTGCTTTATCTTGAAATCGATCCCGGCACCAGCCTGACGAAGCCCAGCTCACGCACAACGTACACGGCCCGCATGACGACAAATTCTACAAGTTCCTCGCAGGGCTGCAGGACGAATACGACGCGCTTCAGCGCTCTGGCTATGCGGGCGAGGGGTTCTTCTCGAAGGGCCAGCGTCTCGGGACGAACGTCTCGCACGACCTGCCACCGCACCTCGCGCGCGTAAAGGCGCTCGAGGCCGCGGAGAAGCGGCGCAAGGCGTCCAGCGTGCTCGGGCACGGCGGCCGGCTTGGTGGGCGGATCGATGCCACGAATCTGACGCCGCGCGAGCGCGCTGCACGGGTACGCTTTCCTCCTTTCTTTTTCCTGTTCCTGTTCATCGCCGGTCGTGCGTTTTGCTTTTACAGGCAGCGGAGCGCCGTGCGCGCGACGAGAAGGCTTGCGGGTCCGGCGAGCTGGCGCAGCGCGAGGCGGACAAGGCCGCGAAGGAAAGCATTGAGCACAAGGTGATCGACCTCACACTAGACTCGGACTCAGACGACGGGGCAGACTCGGACGCCATCATCGTCGACGCGCCCCTTGCCGCCGGCCCGTCGAAGCTCGCCATCCCGCATTCCAAACAAGTTACCCTCTCAACTGCGCTCCGCCCCGGGCCTCTCCGGCTAAATAATACTGGACCTTTATCCTCCAAATCCAGCGCCCCCCGTGCCCACGCAAAGCCATATCCCGCGGCGTCCAAGAAGGTGTCAAGTGCCGAATGGACCTGCCGGATGTGCACGCTACAGAACGCGCCCCTGGCGCTGCAGTGCGACGCGTGTTTGAGCGAGCGGCTGGACGACCAGATCGGGTGGGCGTGCCTAGCGTGCGGCGAGACTAGCATGCCACATGATTTGTGGACTTGTCGCTTCTGCGGGACGATGAAGACGACTTCGTGATTCGTCTCCACTGCTTGCGTTCCGCTTTTAAAAGTTGTATTACTGACGCATACATCCAGTAATTAGATCTTAAGATGTTGCATCATCCCCGACTGCTTTAGCGTTTCTTGTATTCGCCTCAGTCCAATGGTTCTTGAGTAAGAACACTGGCTACTCACATGTCAGAGTGATTTTGAGGATAGTCACACCGTTATTCGCGTCGCTTCCACCTTCGACGGGCTCCATGAACATTTTTTGCGGCAGCTGATCGTCGATATTCTCCAGCGCAAGACTACCGTCTTTGGAACGAAATCAACAGAGTGCTACCAGAGATATCAGACTCCTGTACCTCGGATAGCATCCAGGAACTTCTGCATCGTGGCCGGGTTCCTTTTAGTCAGCGCGATGAGCGCGCATTTCGGGCGGGCGTTTGAGCTGGGTCCGGCCTGCAATGCGAGGCACAGGACGGCGACCAGCACGGGTATCAGATCCGGGTCGAACACCTGGAGGACACAGAACATCAGCGGGGCCAGGGGAAAGAGGCACAGGCCACTCACGATGTCCGCGCCCAGGATGAGGTCGGCATCGATCTCGTCATTCAGAAGGGAGGTTAACGGCATGAGCTCGTCTGCGTCGAGAGCTGCGGACCAGTCGAGGAAGCAACAGCGCACGTCAGGGTGGGCGGATGATAGATCTGGGGTGTTTGGTTGATGGGGAGAACATCAGCATGGGATGGCGCGGTACGTACTGCACGGCAGCTGGATGTTATCGCGGCAGCGCGACAGGACGACGTCGTTTATGTCGGTCATCCACAGCGTGCCAGGCGGCGCAGCGTCCGGGGCCGCTTGCAGCTGCAAGGAGGCCACTACGGTCCCGAGGAACCCCGTCCCCGATCCAAGCTCGAGGATCCTTTTCCGCTGGATCAGACCTGCTTATCGACGACGGGCGACCTGAGACGTCAACGGCGACTCGATATCCGAAAATAAAGCTGCCGGCACCTGGATTGAGAACCAGGTACTGCGCCAGGACGAGGCTGGCGAGCCAGGTCCGTAGACCGGTCGTCCCACTCTCGATCATCGTCCGTGATTCGAGCAGAGTGGTCGTTTGGAACGCTGCCAGGTCGACCAGGCCAAAGGCACTTGAGAACGAATCGGCATGGGCATCGGGTCGCCAGAAATGCGTGATATATGACTGGGATGGAGGGCTTTGGCCGGGCACACCATGTGGAGAGGAGTTTGAAGGCAGCAATTCCAGGTAATGTTCGTAGATGCGTGAATCAACTTCAAGGTCGAGTTCAGGCTGGAAGGTGGCTGCGTTAATTTCTCCTTGCACAAGGTGCAGAAACCAACGCGCCTCGCTCGCAATTCTGTTTTCCAAGCGGGGGATGACCCATTTCCAGAAGGATTTTTTATATTCGTCTGAGGGCGGGTATAGTTGGAAGTGCGCGCTCATGAGGACATGGTTGACAAGGAAGTCGTGGATGCTCTGCGCTTGCAGATGAGAGGGAAAGTGCAGATGGTTCGGAAGTATAAGTGAGGAATACCCCCTTAGCATTTGGAAAAGATCTTCATGGATGGGGTCTGGGGGAAATGACATCCACGAATAAAATCAGATTTGCTCCCAACAAGACGATAGCGAATTTCAATAGATTTTCCCGAGCAAAGACGCACTAGGCGGGAGTCCAGACTGAGGTTTCTACACGTTTTTTGAAGATGGTTAAGGGAAAGAATGAAGTTGTTTGACATCCGAGCCATGGCATCATGTCCAGGCTTAGGGTGAACTCCCACTTTGCAGATAACTTTACTCGGCCTCTGAGCTTGACAAGCCCCTCGACTCCCGAGCATGCACCCTTGTCGCCCCTCCCACTAGTGTTCGAGTCAACGGAAACACTGCGCTCTCTCCTGGTGTCTCTGAAACCCCCAATATCGCAGACTGCAGTAGATGATGCCTTGGAATATCTTGATCGAGCAGACCGAAATACTTTGCTTGCCACAGAAGATTCCCAAGCGAGGGCCTTGAAAGACGCTGTCGTTGCCCAAGTTGCCGTTGGATTATATGCTCAGTCTCTGGACATGTATCTGGACGAGGCAACAGAGATCGAGGCTGAAGCCGAATGGTGGGCCAATGTCGAGCGCTCTTACATCAGTGTAGCATGGTTTCTACTCCAGAGTATGTCTGCATTTTTCTAGTCCGGATTTGAATTGACCGCAAGTCTATAGCATTTCCCACCCGAGTGGCTGATGTGCTGCACACTGTTCTCGATGCTCTACGAGAGCAGCGCCTACCATTTCGGCTATCGTCGTTCACCCCTTCTTCCCTTTTCCGCCTGCTACCCTCTACTGGCCTCCACCCGTCCGCGTTGACCAGTTCCTTCTTCCCTCACCTAGAACACGACCGGACGTTTTCATCTTTGCTCTGGTCCCCATCCCGACCGTCGTCCTCCCGCACCGTTTCGCAATATCTACGGTCCATATGGTCGACTATATTTCTACCCTTAAATTTGGCGCGAGAAGAGTGTCGGTACAAGCGCAGAAAGCTGGAAAAACTGAGGGACCAGCGCGCGGAAGAGCTCGGGCGTCTTGCTCAACTCAGAATTTCAGCGGGCTCTGGGCCATTTGATGGGAGACTTCCGAGCCAGTTGCTGTTCTGTCTCAGCGGCGAACTGACTTCAGCCCAAACTGACGACGTCGCAAACATCCAACGTATCTCTTCGACGTTACTTCCTGCGCGCATTGCTGCTCATGTCAATGCAACCCGTCCACTTTGTCGGCCTTCCCGGCTTGTTCTTTTATGGCCGAAGCTCCTCCTCCTCCCGCCCCTTACAATATACACTCTGCGGTCGTTGCATGCCTCGCGAGCTTCCATCATGGAGATGGCTCTGGAAGCAAGGGAAACTGTAGAAGGATTCATCAAGAACTCGCTCGTCGACCCCCTGAAAGAAATCCTGAAGACTGTCAGGACAGGCGGTGAGGATGGCGTAATTGTCCGGAAAGAAGGCGTTGCTGCCGACTTGGATGTACAGTCTCGTCGCTTCACCCCGCTACTCGCTAATGCCCTCAATTAGTCGCTTGAGCGCATGACACTGTCTCTTGCGCGAGACCAGCTGCATTACGACTCTACGCAACTCGCAGCGCTGTCCAAACAAATCAGGCTCGGGGACCTCACACCCGTGCTCCAACTATACGAAGAGGACATCAAAAAACCAGTCAAGTCTGCGCTCACGGGCACCCTCCTCCGATCGATGTTTATTCAAGTCCAAAAGGCCAAGGTTAGTCTCCAGTTGCCAAAAAAAAAATCGACCCATCCACAGATGACACTAGGTTGACATTGATCAAGCCTTGGCCGGAATCGACAAACTGCTAAAATCGCAGGAGTTAACCTTCGCATTTGTCGGGCTGGCGCCGGCGCTGGTAATCGTAACTCTCCTTGGAAGCAATATACCTCGCCTCTGGCGCAGTAGTAAACAACGGCGATTCGGGGGACGGACCGGACGCGCAGACGCGTGGTCCGCCATGCGGTACGTCCTTTCCCAAACCACCTCCAAGGTGCATCTTTTGACCACCACCCCCAGCCGCATCGAGCGCCTGTTGGTGTCGCAGCCACGCGTGACCGTCGCGGCGTGCGACTCGCTCCCCGCGCTCACGACGGGCCTGCTGTTGATCTCCGTCACGCGCCTGCGGACGTACGCGGAGACGAGCCTGCCACGGCGGACGCGGCTACGGGCGGGATTTCTGCAGGACGTGGGGGACCTGGAGGACCCGGCGATGCCGCGGGAGGAGAAGTTGCGCGTCGTGGAGCGCATGTGGCGGAGCTGGGGCGGGGTGCTTGGGTGGGGCGAGGTTGCGGGCGAGGGTATCTAGATTGTGAAGTGAACGTTCAAGTTGGACTCACGAAAGAACTGGAATATGCGCTAGCGCTATGATGCAATCCTGGGATGATTCGTTTTTTCTCTGTTCTCCATTCGCCATGTTTCACATTTTCCAATCGCTACTTCTGTTGTGCTACGTTCTACTACTTACGTGTACATAACGTTACAATGTTGCAGTTGTCATCGCAGCTGAATCGACACTGCCACAATCTCATCAAGAACGCTAACTTGCAAATGTAACATAAAGAGGCGGAGGCGTGGAACTTCCCGTTGAATAGCTCCCCCATAGCTTGAATCACAGGAGAACTTGGCAGGGCCGCCATGGGCATAATAGGTGACTTAAATACGCGGCACTTGACGCGCAACTTACTGAGTACTCCAACCTTCAGTTTGCTTGAAATTGCACATCTTGTTCTTGGCGCTTGTTGGTGCCAGTCCCCAGTTACTCCACCCCAGAGGGAGGCCACTGAATGTGGTCCGACGGCGAACTCTCCTGTTGCGTGCCAGGCGACAAAGTTTCCCAAACAGACGTTCTTCTCCGCTGCTAACAGTGGTCTTCCCGAGGGGACGTACATCGCGGCGAGTCTCGCGGGTGCATTGCAGCTCGCAGACTATCTGGACGCCTACCCTAATGCCAGTGTCAGAAATCTCCTCATCTCCGACGCGACTGTTCACGATCTTGCCACGGATTTTGGATATGGAGAGACTGAATTCCATTATATCGATCTCCTTCCCAACGGCTCGCTCGCCGAAGGGAAGGTGGACTATGTTCCTGTGAACACCAATATATCGCACCACCTCGCCCAGACCCTCCGCAATCTCGAGACTGTCTCTGCTCGCATCATGGACAAGGTCGCTCCAACACTCGAGAGCCTTTCATATCTAGCGTATATCAGAATCTGGGATAACTATGGGCCCTACTGGCACAGGAACCCAGCAGACAACCGCACTCTCATCGTCCTCGACCGCGAATTTCCGCGTTTGTCTCACCTTACATTGCGGGGTAACCAGTGGGGCTTTCGCAACCTTCCAGAACGGGTCACTCATCTGCATATCGTGTCCGGTGGTTTTCCTCCACTATCCATAGTTCGCAAGGCTGTACCGGCTGCGACTCACATTCGGTTTTCCGGAAATCTTCCCCAAGAGTTCAGTGCTACCTCAATGTTCTTAGTCCAGTGGACTAGGTCGTTGATGGATAGAATCGTGGGAAGGTGGGTTCCCTTGCGTCTCTGTATGTTAGAAATTAGAACTCAACAGACAAAACCATTGCAGCGCAAATTCTCCCATCATCGTAACCCAGCCGAATTTCAGCCCAAGTCTCAATCGCGGGGTGCGGTGCGGAAATCCCGGTATAAAACATAACTGCATGCTGGCTCGCCTTGGCCGTAATCGCGATCTGCACCTCAGCCTGCCGACCACGGAGGATTATCATCGGTACGGTGTTACCTATGAGGAATTGCGTCTATTCCCCCTCAGCCGAGCTATCACCGAATTCGAAGATCGAATTAGAGGAGGGGAAGGAGAGTGGGCAATTCCAGAGAAGGACGAAACGTACTCGAAGCTAAGTTCTTGGGCTGGTTGTCGGTAATCGATGTGTATAAAATCGGATATCTACTCGTTTTCTGTACAACTTGAATTACAATACTTAGTAGGGACAGTCAGAGTAGGCGATTCGGACGCGATTCAGGCCTGTGATTCGATTCTTCGAGAGTGATTCTTGAATTTATTTATTGCCTGAATCGTGGGTGAATCGCCGTCAGTTCTGACAGTCCCGTTTTGAAACACGATTCTGATGTGCTTCTGATGTGCTTCAGGTGTTCTTGATCCGAATCGCTTGTGAAGCGCCATCCTGAATCGCCTTGAAGCGCCTCCGGAGGCGCTTCAGCGATTCAGACGCGACTCAGAATTTCGGTGATTCTCCCACGCTTTAATGAAACTTAATCGTTTCTGAATCGCGGGCCTTAATCACGTATGAATCCCCTACTCTGTCTGTCCCTAGTAACTAGGAAGGGCGGACTTCGTCGGCAGAGACCTTGATTGTAGTAGTATGCATGTAAACAGTAAAATGAGGGCAATGGGAGCAGGAATTTTCGGGATGAGTGACCCGGATTAATGGGTGGGGGGATTACGCCGAGGCCTCCTGCGTCCTTGAAGTTTTGTAAGTCTTGGAGTGTGTTTGTGTGTCATTGAATGCTCTTGTTTGGTCCGATTTTTCGCGCCTTAACGGGCACGTGCGTTTTTTTCATGTTTTCACTCGTACGATGTACACGTCAACTTTGCCATGCACTTCCTCGACGTTGCATCTCGTCTTCTGTTCCCAGACGACGTGAAACCGACCCGGATGCAGACGCTAGCAAGGCGGAGGGTCGTAGTCGAGACGATGCGGACCCAGATGGCGAATTCAAAACTTTCAAGGCATTCCTCCAAGGGAACGAGAAATACAAGATTGCAAAACCACGAAACTGGATGGGCGAAACAGAAGATGCAGTATGTCGCCCTCTATGTTCGTCGCTGTCACTCAACGCTGCTTTCCAGCCCTTTCCTATGAATCCGTCATTCAAACCGCCCACTCCGATCTCCGATGCCGTGCGGACACGAATGTACTCACAGTACATGAAAGATCCACAAAAGCATAGCATCCGAGCGCTCTCGCAAGAACACCACGTCAGCTTGAAGCGCGTCGAAGCGATACTGCGACTGAAAGGCTTAGAGGCCGCATATGTAAAGGTTCGTGCTGGCAACATCTCGTTTCTTAGTCTGCGTGCTTCTCGAATGATGATTGAAAAACAAATCGATTAGTCTTTAAGACACCTACATGGTTACAATTATTTCATATCTGATTCTCTCTCTATCTTCTTCCTTTCTTTCTACTCGTTCTAACACTCTGGCTTGGTTTAGGTATTATTAACGCTTAACCTTCCCCTGCGCGCTGACTGACTCCATCTATCTCTCCGGCTACTAGGAGGTTAGTGTTTTATCCTTGTTTTTCAATTTGTACTACATCGTGATGAGACTATATTTTCATTCGCGAATCGTAAGACAATTCGGTGCCCTTACATCACTCGGAGTCTGGTTAAAACGATTTCAACCCCATCTGATTCATTCCTCTTCATTTCTCCATCGTACTCATGTTCACTGCACTGACGTTACAATCGTTCTTACAGAACAAGCCTCTACAAACTGGCTTCCGATGGGGCATGGAGATGCTCTTAGGCGTCAAGAATGTTGCCCCGGATAGAGACGACGTGCATGCGGCCGATATGCTAGAACAGGAAGAACACCGTGATGCTGCTCGTCAACGTTTCCAACGTCAATACTGGGAGTCTATCGCGGACGACGGAAAGGCAAGTTCTTATATGTTTATCTATCGACCGTCCTCTGACTATTCGTTTAGGAGCCAATCCTTCCTGCTTCTCTGGAATCTGCTCAAAAAGTCGCTAAGCGATACGCGCAGGCAGCGGAGGACCACAAGTCGTCCAATCCCCGTCTCATGCCCCGTTTCAAAGACACGGATGTCATCAAGTCGCCCCGACAGAAGATACAACGAGTGGTCAGGGAAGGCCGGATGCCTATCCATTTCGTTGATGTTGGAGGCAAGTTCATTGATGTGGACGAGCGCCTGAGGAGGATGGCTGTGGCTGAGAGACGCGGCCACCTCCACGCAAGGAGGTCGGATGAGAAAGTGCTAAAAGGCTATTTGAGGGGCAGGACTCCCGATGAGCGTGCTCGGCGAGCATTGATCAAACGAGAGCAGCGATCGCCATCCTAATTTCTAAAATCACATATGTACTGTATCTACCAATCATTGTTTCTTGCATTGTTTCCTGCGTGGAGAGCACCACTTGCCCGAGTTTCCTCTGGAGGTGAAGCCGAAATGTCCCGAGTCCGGGCTAATAGTCCATTACGTTCTTTCGTATAATATCATCTACATTGCGTTCGAGCGCTCTATGGCCGTCTGCCAGTCATTCACAACGTCCAACACCGCGTCGATATGTTCCACGGACAGTTCCGCATTAGCATCCAGTGCGATGCACTGTGCACTACTCACAGCATTTTTAATCTGTGGAGAGGACAGCTCAAAACTGAGAAACACGAGCACGCTAAAAGAACGAACCTGTCTGCCATTCATCGGAATTTTGGCTAGCCGATCGAGGGTCTCGGGAGTGATGTCTGCAGGATTTTTCAACGCCTTGGCGAAGAAAGTTCGCCAGATCTGTTTGCGGGAGTCGAAGCCAAGATCTGGGTAGTGTATTGAGAAGTGTATTCGGCCTATGATAAACAGGTCAGGGAATCAACGCGCGGGTGGAGCGACACAATGCGTACTCTCGAATGCGGCGTCACATTGCGCGATCAAGTTAGTTGTCAGGATCAGGATGCCTTGGTAGTACTCCAGCTGTCTCAGAAAGATGGACACAAGGGCGTTACGAGTGACGTCCATTGTGTTCCGCTGCTGCAGAAAAACTTCCGCCTCGTCGAGCAGCAGTACGGCGTTCCACGTCTGGGCGAGCTCCAAGATGCGTGTCAGCCGCTCGTCCAGCTCTTCGGGCTTCGTGCCTAGCTCTCCGGCGCTGACGACGTACAACGGCCGGTGCGTCACCTCTGCGACGGCCTCCGCCGTGAGGGTCTTCCCGCAGCCCGGGCTGCCGGAGAAGAGCCCGATGAGACCCTTGCCTTTGCCCTTGATGACGTCGTCGAAGAGCGCACTGCGTGCGGTGTGGCTCTTGACGAGCGAATGGACGAGCATTTTTTGCTTGGAGCCGAGCACGAGGAGCGGAAGGCTTCGTCGGACCAGACGATGTCTCCGAGCCGGTCCATCGCGAAGCCACCTGAAAAGCCGTCAGAACACCGGCATGGATGGGTTGGTGTGTGGGACATTGTTTCACGTACCCCACGTCTTTGCGCCGAAGCAGAAACCGACCGCGACAGGCGTGCAGATCATATACTGCTCGTCAGTAAGGTCGTCCTTATCGAGTCTTCTATGTACACTGCACAGAAGAGTTATAAATTTAAATTGGACAGGAATGCGACGGGAACTTACCCGAGGCTGAGTTCAGAGTTTGGCTGGAAGAGGCGAAATGCAACTGGGTCGATCATCACACGCCCATGCGTCTGAATCGAGCATTTGTAAGTAAGAATACCACCAGCTTCGTTCCTGAGCATTAAAACAACTTACATTGAATTTGAATTGTCTGATGTCCCACTGCGAGTTTGTAACCTCTCGTACCCCCGGACCACTGATCTCTCTGTAGCTGTGTTCCTCCAGGTTAACGAACTTTTTGCCACGCTTGATGGCATGCTCGCAGAGAGCCTGCCTGTTTGGGTGATATTCTATCGGCAATATAGGGAGGTCTTGGATTTTGCGTGCTCCGCGGAAACTGTTGAGCTCTAGTAAGTCCCGCGCCAAACCAAAAGAGACTCCGTCGTTATTGACAACGTCGCAAGCAATGGACGCATAGAGGGATCCATCTGAGCGGCGAGAGTACTCGAAGCTTCGGGCTAGGAGGATCTGGGGCTGCTCTGTGAAGCTATGATAACGATGCACATAGGTATTTGGCGGAAATAGAACCCAAAGGAGCTCATAGGAGATCCCATGGTGAGAGACCATTGCTTCGAAGTCACTGATCGTGTCGGCGTGATCATCTCGTATATATTGCAGAGCAGTTGTAATGTCGGAGACCAACACCTCATCAGGTTCAGACTTCGACGTTTCTTCTTCCAGTCTTTTAGCCAGACCGGGACCGCAGTGAAAGAATTGCTTTGGATTGATCTATAGAATCGGACCATGAGCGAAAAGATTTTCTGTGGACCTGCTCAAACTGACGACGGGGTTATTTGCGGTGAGGGTCAAGCCTTCTACATCGCTATTGATCTCCAGAAGAACCTGGCACAAAATCGTGCTCTTGATATCAATTTCTGTTCCAGTGTGCCGTCCTTTCTCGTCGATTAGCCGTCGGATAATCAGAACTGGTTTCTTGTTGCTTAGTTTCTTGACAGGCTTGCTTGTCTTCCGCAGAGTTGTGGAGAACGTCCTCCTGCAACAAAAACATCAGCCCTGGGGCAATGTGGCATCAATGCGGCGCACAGATCGAAGCTGCCGAGGTCGCAATTTCACAGTCAATCAGGCTGGCTCACAAGGTTCGACGCAGGACTTACTATTCGTCATAACGGAGAATTCGTGGCTGCGGAGCTTTGGACGCATCCGGTTCGGTGACCGTCTGCGCCTTCGACTTGTCAACGGAGCTCATGATATCGGGGGGTAGTGATTGGGATGGGATGGTAAAATGGAGGCTTGCAAGTGTGATCTTGGAGGGTTTATGTCGGAGGAGAACAATGAGGTGAACCTGAAGCTATGCCTTTGCTGTGTTGCATGCCTATAAGTACATATATAATCTGTGGCCGCCAATCTCCATTGGAGGGAACAAGACGCCGCACCGCCACTGATGCACTGATCCTGTTGATCTACAAACATTTGCAGTCCAGCCGATGGTTGGACGACGGACTCTATTCTTCTCATCCAACTTGTGCCACCAAAGGGAGGGAATATGGCGGAATCCCCTTGTATATGGTGAATTTTCACCTATACAATCTTTCTCCAACAGTAAGCGCGTTCAGCGCTTAGTGTGGCAGCTAGGCCCCTTGGGGTCCTTGATATGCCGGCAACGTGGAGACGCTGAATCAGCCCCGCGGTTGTTGGCCAGTGCGTAGGCTGGCCTTTTGACTTTGTGAGTTAGGATCATGGTCGACGTACCCTCTCCAGCTGCGTATGTGCAATTTTATCCTTGTTATACATCTCTGTCTTATGCCCTGTTCCAGACAGCCCCAAGATGGACGCTCGACTTTTCAGCGTGCACTTGATAGATATATTCAAGGCCTGCCAGAAAAGAAGAAGAAACGAAAATTCATCGTAGCCTGTTGTGCTACCGATGCATCCATCACCCCCGACTCGATAAATGAATCTATCAAGAAAGCCGAACAGAGAAATTCCGAACAACCGGGGAAGCGGGCCATGAAAAAAGTATTGGGTCCTGTCGTTGACGTTCTTAGGGACTACGATGCTATCATCAGTAGCTTGGGTATGTGTCTGGGGTTCTTCTGTTGGTTGAGACTTACGGTGTGTGCAGCTTCGGCGGATCCTATGCCCACCGCCATCATCTGGGGAGCTTTGAAGGTCATAATCGACGTTCGTCCAGCAGTCACGAAGGAATCTGAACAACGACTCACTCTTCCATCCAGGGGGCTCATCGGTTCCTTAATCTTTTTGACATAATCAAGAAGGAACTGCGAGCCCTTGCTTCCCAGCTTCAACGCATCAACGACTATGAGTCTCTCTACGGCGACTCCGATATGCTTCAAGAATTATTTTGCCAATCCTACGTTAATATGCTCCGGTTCTGGAGTCGGGTCGACAAGGAATGCGACACTTGTTGTGCGTTGCAGCTCGAAGTTTTTATATAGGAAATTGACAAAAAAAGAAACAGGGTACACCAGCATGCTGAAAGCAGTGGCCTCCTTCAGCACGAGCAAGCTGAACAAGATCATCCAAGACATCGAAGAAGACGCTAACCAGATCGAAAAACTGGCATCGATCCTAGAAGCAACCAAGGGCAAGGAAGAGCGGCAAGCGGCCGAACTCGAGAGATTCAAGGCTGGGATGGAGAGGGCTGCTGCGCAAAGGGAACGGCAAACTCAAGCTGCTTGGCGCGAAGAAAACCAAAGTGATCGGCAAGGTATGTCATTTACTTTCTTCCTCTTCCCTACGGTGAACATCTCACTAGAGGAGCGCTATCGTCATATCTGCGCGTGGCTCTGCTGCCGCCAGGGCAATGAGGAGAACATGAGACAGCACCGTGCACACAAGAACTCATACCTGACTGGAACTTGCAACTGGATTCTCCAGGACCCCACGTACATCGAGTGGCATAGCGGCCGCTCAAAGCCCGCCATACTATGGGTGCACGCCCCACCTGCTGCCGGAAAGTCCATCCTTTCATCGCACGTCCTAGAAGCGATCAAACAATCGGACACTGTTATAGCGGTGGCGTATCATTTTTACCGTTTTGACCAGATGAACTCTGCGTCAGAGACGTTGAGGTTGCTTGCGGGGCACCTTTTCGATCATTACTGGGAGCTCAAGCACGAAGTTATGGAGGAAATGTACCTCAAGACGCAGCGGAGTGTGTGCTCACTCGAAAGCGTACAAGAGTTGATCACGGCGCTCGTCACAGTCTTACCAAAATCGTGCTTCGTCCTTGACGGTCTAGACGAGGAGTGTATGGGTGCTAGGTGGACGGAAGCAGCGACTGTGCTTGATTTCCTGATCAATCTTGCAAAAGACTCTCCCGATCGCGTGTGGCTCTGGTATAGCAGCCAGTACCGCCCTTGCATCAACGAGAAGCTGAAAGCACATCCAATACTGGACATCAAAGATGAGGTGAAGAAGGACGTTTCGTTCTATCTCTCTCGTGTCAATCCAGAGCTCAATGACCTGGAGGTATCCGATGCGGATCTCCAAGGGGTGCTGCAGGATCTTCAAGGCCGCGCTGAGGGCAATTTCTTATGGGCTAGCTTGATGCTCCAGGCTTTGAAGAACACGGACAGTTTGACTGATATGAAGGAGTTCGCTGCCGACGGCCTTCCGGAAACACTGGACGATTATTATCGCCGAATCTTTGAACGGTTCGAGAAGCCACAACGGTCTCTAGTCAGGTACGTGGTGTCTCCATGGCTTCTAAGATCAACCATAACTCATCTTGCCTGTCATGTAGCAAAATATTTGCCCTGATTGCATTTGCCCGACGGCCCCTCAAAATGAAAGAAATACGCGAAGCAGTGGGATTGCTGCAAAGCAAGAATCCGCGATCCTTGGACCCTGCTGACATGCCGTTCATCTCACGCATGCGTAAATTATTCCCGCCATTGATCGAAATGCAAGAAGAGGGCTGCGCTGACATCGATGATTGCACCTGCCGCCTATTCCACTCAACGGTCCGCGAATTTTTGTACAAAAATCCTGGAATCTTACAAGCCGGGCTTACCGGCGATCCCGCTGCCGACCTCCTTGTCGGTCCCTATGTGATTGCAAATGCCTGCCTGCTCTACCTGTGTCAAGCACGATACAGTCGGCCGCTCACGAAACGCGACGCCCGATGGCTTGATGCGTCAGGCAAGTCGGCAGATCACCACCAGTTTCTGCTGTATGCCGCCAAGTATTGGGACAAACATCTGGATGCGGTGATGCCGTCCGAGGAGTTGCGCGACCGAGTGGGCGCGTTCATCACGTCATCGAACTTTCAGACTTGTTTGCAAGTCCAGAGCTTATGGGTTGACGCCCAGTTCGGGGTCTTTCGGCTCGTCGGAGGGGACGATGCCCATACATTTCTACGACGCGTGTTCCCTGCTTGGTTCGTTCTGGGAACTCCTGCTGGAATGCGCTTGTGGCAGAGCTTTAGGGGTTTCCTCCATGATTGGAAGTACTTTCTCCATCGTCCTAGATACGAAGACCCAGGTTGTGTCACCTTGCCTACACCGGTGAACTTGACCGCTGTTGGTGGACGGCCCTTGGGCCCGAGAATTTCCTGTCCAAGTTGAAATGTAGATACACGACGTTCAGGTTCCAGAAGGGTGATGGTGCGGATCCCGCCAATGGGGGGCAATGTGTTGACGGTGTCGGCGCAGAAGGCAAGGAGCTTAGAATTTTGAGACTCAAGTAAGTCACAGTCATTCCGTTCCCAGGTGCATTGTCCAATCATGCTTGGTATCAGATCCCGCAAGCTTGGAGCGCTCGAATTTACATGTGAACGGTGGTGTTGCGATGGTAGTCGCCCGCCTACTTTGGAGAGGACACAGACAATCTGGACGGACGAAAAGACGACTAACTGGCGTCTATACGTCAGGTATCCTACTGATGAAGAATCCAACATCCGTGTCGGACGAGCCTGGCCAGCGGCTTTCAGCCAGTCCAACCAATTCCTCCGCATTGGCACGCAGTTGTTTTCGCGAAATGAGATGGACGACTACGTTCCGTTGCCCGGATTCAATGCTGCGCAACCTCATCATCCTGCATATATCGAAGAATTTGCCAACCGAGGATCTGTCACTGTGGTAGCAAGTAGACGCCAAATCGTTGCAGCACGGAATTACGATAGCGGGCTCCCAGACGATCGACTTGACGGCTTTGGGCTATATTTCCTGAAGCTGGAAACAACATCTGCTGGCGGACGTTGGAAGGGTTCTAGGCTCGATGCTGATGCCGAATCCTCGGACGACTCCGACTCGTCGACCGAGTCGGAAGATGGTGGATACGAATCGTGGAGTGAAGGCTCCACCGAGCACTCTGAAGATCTCCTTTTTGAGGAAGATGTCATAACGCCATGGGCAGGGCCTCTCAGCGACATGGATGGCGACGAGAGGGCTCATTCCTCTGATTCAGAGTCTTCCGAGGTCGACAGTCTCAAAGAAGATGAGGTGCAGAAGGATGACAGCCAAACGTCTGTGGATTCAGATTCGGACACATCGGACATTGATCCGTCGGCGGTTGTCGGCTATGGCCAATGGCATGATGCTGACAAAGACGACGCTTGGACCAACGACGAAGACGACCAGGAGTCGTCTGACAGTGAGTATGGCCGTCCCCGAAGAGCCCCGAAACAGCAGGTTCAATCTGGAATTGAGGCCTCAATAAGTGTCTTTGATAGTAGCTCGGGTGCTATTCCGATGAAGATTTTCCACTTCCATAAGTCCCTGCCCTTTCTGCTATATGGATCGCCGCCTGTAATTCATCCTTCGAAGAGCTTGGTGGTCTGGCCGCTCAGTGCAGGTGATGTTCTGTTTGCCGATTTCCTGGCTAAGACCTACTTCATACGGAAATTGCGGCCCTCAACCTTGCACAGTACGATTCACATTTCGAAGGCTGGATTAGCACTGATACTTGGCTATAGCTCGGCATATCTTCATGAAATGCCAATTCTCCCCATGCGGCAACTATATCCATTTTGCTTCCTTGGAAGGGCAAAAGAGGCCCGTGTCTCGGCGGCAAAAAAAAGATATTGAATCGGACCAACCGCCTGTGAAGCTTGCACTGCTTCTTTCCACTTACCGTCTTTCGACTCGAAAGACCAGCCGGAGTCCTCCGACCCTCGTACATCGTGTCAGGCTATATCTAGGGTCCGAATCGGCATTGTTGGTCTCCAAACTGCCTTACACGTTGACTTGGACTCCCACAGAGCTCTACTTCACTTGTAGCGATAGAACTTTGAAAGTCTATCGGATTCCACTGTTCGAGTCTGCCAAGGAGACGTCCGGAAAGGAACCTTCTGTCTTGATGCCCCGGAAGCTGATTTTCTTGCCTGAGACGGCAGAAAAGCGAGAAGTGTACTACTTTCCCCCAGAAAACGAAAGCACGACCGCGAGGGTTATTATCAGCAGCGAAACTAGAGGAAGACCACTCCGTGCCACCAACATTGACGACCAGTTCTCCAAGCGCCGCAAAAACATGTTATATCTGGCGAACTATGTATTTGGATTTCAACGCTGTCTTTCCCCGCCTATGGGCTGCTATCTGAACGAGTCAACGGATCTTGGGGGCTGGTGCAAGTCGTATGATCGATCAAAGATTCCGGAGGATCTTGGTATTGGCCAACTAGATCGTCGTCTAGAGAAATTCGATCCAGAGGATGACTGTGACTGTGAGTAATTTTGCTTTTGTTTCTCGGCTATTGTTGAGGTCTGATGTCGCCCGACTAGTGGAACCGTACGTGTTCTGAGGAGTGACTAAGTAGAAGGCAAGTGGTGGCCAGGATTTGTGATGTTAGATCTAGCGTGTCCGACTTGGAAGTTGTTACATTGTAATGCCAGAATATGTACAGTATGGGAACAGCTCAAGGAAGGGATAGGAAATGACCTCATGTTAAACTTGATGATACAAGCCTTGTGCAAGCAGGGAGGATTAGCAAGACTGGCTGGATTGTACACGAGTGACGACTTGATGATATAGCTTGAAAACAGGGAAGTCTTGTTGAAAGAATTGGGGAGCGCTTTATAGGTCATCTAATTCCTCTCCGAACATGATCTTAAGGTTTTCAATACTCTCTGGGTCCGTGCGACCAGTTCCTCCCCCGCCGCTCCCACGAAATGCCTCCTTGACAATGGCGGTCTTTCGTTTCTGAATACGAAGAATACGTCCTTCGATTGTGTTCGACACCTGCCGGAGTGTTGATCGTGAAAATTGACCATCTTGAACTAAAGGCCCGGACTCACGATGAAGTGTTTCACATAAACGGTCTTTTCCTGACCAATTCGGTGAACGCGGTCGATGGCTTTGAACGGATGGGCATTGTGTAAGATAGTCATACGAAACCGGCAAGTGTCTCACCTTGATTCTCAGTGGCAGCGTTCCACCAACAGTCCATCTTTACAAGCACGTATTAGCATCTTCCTGTAGCAACAAAACCAACGCACCATGAATACATGATTGGCAGTCGTCAACTAGAAAATTATGAACATACGGAACCATCTGTAAAAAAAGACGCACATTCAAGCCAACCCCGCCCGCCTTCAAACTCACGATCAAGACTTTCGGTTTCCTTGTTGGTGTCCCGAATTCGGTTAGGGCCATAGCTCGCTTCTTCACGTCCATCGAGCCATCAAATCGGTACTGCTCAAAGCGTTCTCGCTTGAGCACGATCTGTATGAGGTCCAGAAATGATGTGAACTGAGAAAAGATGACAGCGCGGAAACATGGGTCTTGTTCACGCAGCCTCCCTATACGTAGATGAGACAATGATAATCTTGAGATATAAGAGACTTTACGTAAACTCTGTGCCAGGGCATCAAGCTTTGTTGACGAGCGGAAATCGTTCTTTCTTAAGATGACGCTTGGCTGTGGGTCCTGAGAACTTTTCGGTTGCCGTACGACTTCGATGAGGTCGCTTTCCTACGATGCCAAGTTTAGCGGAGTTACAAAGTGTGGGTCCGTCGTCTACCTTGAGGGGACCGCGAGAGCAGGTAGGACATTGAGGTTCCTCGCCCCTTTCCTCGGAGTTGGAGAAAAACCCAACGATGCAGTCTTTGCAGCTAGAAATATCGTTAGTACACCCATTACATCAGATAACACTTCGTTCACCATCGATGCATGCACTCGGGAATGATCATTGGCGACTGCATCACATCCAAGCATATAGGACATTCGGAATCGACGTCATCGATTTCGATATTATCCAAGGCGTTCTGAGCGTATACATTGCCACCATCATCCCCGGTCTTTTCGTCCTGCGCGAAACGCTTGATTAGTTCGTTGACATCTACCGAGCCATCACCATCCGATGGAAGCGCTCGTTCGTCGTCGGATGAGAGTACAAGGTTTGGATGAAGTACAGCTCGCCGCAATCTGGAAGGTCCTAAGAATCTCTCATCGCTAGTTTAGCACAATAATACGCACCGCATAAGCATGGCCAAGATATGCGTGTAGTTCTTGCCGACAAGCCCCTGCGCATTGAGTTTCTCGAAGTCCCGTTTGGCAGAATTAAACAAGCTATTGTAAATCTTTCTCTCCAGGGGCGTAAACTCTAGGTATTCTACATCCACCTGGCAAGAAACGTTAGTGCTCCGCTGACTATATCTATAACGGGCGGCGCCAAGTACCTCTTTCTGGGGTAACTCGACTATTCGTTTCCCATTCGTGTCCAACATGTTTTTCTCCCGTCTCAGGAGGATTGATTCCAAAATGATTTGGACAATTTCAATCGCCTTCGTATCTCGGGCCAGGAAAGGCAACGTGATAAACCTGTGAGCGGTTACTTCAAGAGGAGCGGACGGACACAAAATATAACCCACGAGCGGAAGAAAGAAAAGTCTGACCACGGCCTAAAGTCGAGGAACTTCCTGGATCCGGTGTCATAAAGAAGATGGAGCATGTGAGAAAAGACGTACAATAGCGAGTAGAGATCTTCGAGTTTATTCACAATTGGCGTCCCTAGTAAAAATCTCAGACCCAGGTTGCGACAGTCTATGCTTAATTTCACCCGTTACGGCCCATCGTCTCCGAGCCCGAAGAGCGTAAACTGCTTTAGCAGTCTTGCTAGACCGCGACTTGCATGAATGTGCCTCGTCCAGTACTACTCGAAGCCATTCAACTAAGGCCAGGGACGTCAATATCTCGCATTGAAGGCAATCACGTCACATACTTTCAAACACAGGAGACTTGGATTTGGCGTGTTCAGATGCCAGAACCCCGTACGAAGTGATGACTACTTTGATTGTCGCAGCATTGTCGTCACCTTCCTCCAGCGCGTCCTCCAAGTCGAGCCGATTCTGGCCATGCCACACGAGAATCGTCAGGGCTCCGGGTTTGCTGGACAGCTTCAATTGCTGTTCCCATTGAGACAGTAAAGATGTGGGTGCGACTATCAGCGTCGCAGAAGGCTTCTTGGTCGACTGCGCTTTACGCCGGGAGACATTCTTGAAGGCGTTATTGAGCTTTAGTTGCCGTTGCTTCGCGCCTGGTGCAGGATCTTCCATTGGTTGCTCTGCATCGGGTGCGCAGTTGGTGTGGATAAGGGCAGCCAATTCGATAGTTTTGCCCATTCCCACTAGGTAGTAATTATGTATCAAGGGAAATAGGGGCATCCAAAAAAAGCACACGTACTTTCTGAAGTGATTAAGCACCAGAAGGATCAGAACGCAATGAAATAAGAGAACGTGGGACGTTACCGTCTCTGCACATCATTGGAAAAATCAGAACATATACCAAGATGAAATGAAGGCACCAACGCAAGAATGCCTCCCCTGCCCTTCCTCTCTGCCTTGGGGAATTGCAAGCTTAGTTCACCCGAGTAGGGGTTGAAATAGAACGGTTTTTCATCGGCAGTTAAATCGATTATTCCACCGTCATGGGGATGTGGGAATGCATATCTGCAACTTTGTCAAGGGGTGGCGGTATTTTAAGGACTTGAACTCACTGGCTCCACAATGGATGCATAGAGCCTGCCTCTCGGGCATCCATCTTCCCAAGCTCCAGCGAATGCATCCATCTACGAAATGGGTCAGACAGCGGGAAAGCAGGGACAAAGAAGACAGACAGGAGAGCTTGTTTTTGATAACCGCGGAGTGTAAAGGTGAATGTATCAGGTGGATCCATTTCGCCCATTGTACGGTCACTTTTCTGCGCCTTTTGGTATATTGTGTTCAGGTCGTTCTCGGAGAGTTCTTCGCCCTCCTCCACCTCGATCTCCTCACCGTCGCCTACAATCTCTTTGACCTTCTTGGACTTGTGCTGTGCCATCTTCTTCATAGCCTCGTCGTGTATCTGCTCGTCAGACTTTCGCCCACTGAAATTAGCCCCGGCCTGTGGGCGGAGTCCGAGTACATCGAACAATTTCAGGATGGAAGCCTTTCTCTCTCGCAGCATTTGTTCATCAAGGGTTTCCGCGCCGTCGTTGAACATCAGAGTGTGGTTTTCGTCGTCATCGGAAGGATTAGAGGGTTGAAACGCGGATGGAAGCATGTAGACATCGGCAGTTACGATAAGAGTTGCGCCCGTTGAGAGTTTATCTGGACAGTCCATCATTTTGCCCCGGATTTCGATGATGCCTATCCAGAATTGAAGTAATGGAAAAACTTCGCGGCCTCCACAGACATACCGAGGTCGAGAAGCTTTGCTAGCCACGACGACACATCTTGCGGAAGGCGGCCAAATTCTTCAGTGTGAATGAGTGTCATCCTTGTCGATACATAATCATAATATCATACCGAAGCCACGAGAATTATAGAGGCGGACAATACTGTCGACTTTCTTACTCTTGGAAGAAGAACTTTTGGCTGGCTGTTTCAGCATGGCTGTGAGCGACATCTGTTTTTTGCCATCCCCAGTTCTTTTGTTCTTCGCCACGTCTTTGCTAGATCCGCTTTTCTTGGGATCCTCCTGTGTTTCACGCATAATCTTGACTTCCTCGCCATTTTTTTATATAGCCGTTTCCCGATACATTACTCCACGCGTGCCCGAAGACCATTTCACCGATATAAGTAGGTAGAAAATCTGGTTGAGATGAGGGTGGACAGGTTGGAGAAGATATACGGCGCTTTTTGGGAGGTGGCCCGGAAGTCGGGGAGCTCCTGCGACGAGATGGGCCAGGTTTCGAGGAGGTGTTCTCTGATTGACAGGTGGTCGTGGTGGCTCGGCCGGGACATTCATTATCAGAGGCATCGTCCACATAGATGGGCCGCTTGTGCGGGTTCTCTATGAGTGCCTCCATGCCATGGTCCTCGTCATCACTGCCCTCGAGAAACAGACGCGACGACGCTCTCGATGAGGGAGAGCTGGAGGTCATGGGAGGGTCCATGGGCACGTCTTCGCTCTCATCTTCATCTTCTGAGGCAGCAAAAAACAAGGGAGGGCAGTCAGCAGGCATTTCAGCGTCCGACATGTGGAAACAGGTGAGGACGCGCAAGAGGACGTGTTTGGATTTCGCGAGGTGTGACAGTCGCGTTACGTCACAATTATGCAGAGGCTGCTGCCAAGCACTCACAAACTCTATCCTTCTTCAAAAATGCAGCGCGGTCTTCCAATGGTGCGGATTGCAGCCTGGCCGTTTGATCAAGCCTAACCTATGTATATCATAGCAACCTACTGTTGTACTCCTGAGGGAGGGAACAGACACTTCGCAGGGAAACCCGCAGCTGCTTTCCAATATCGCAGCATGTCTTGCGATCTCGGAAACTTTGTCTAGCACCCTCGGACCAAGGGGAATGGACAAGCTCATTGTTTCTGAACGGGGGAGGCCCAGATCACCAACGATGGCGCGACGATCCTCAAACTATTGGACATCGTTCATCCTGCTGCCAGGACTTTGGTCGACATCGCCCGTGCCCAAGACGCAGAAGTGGGCGACGGAACGACCAGCGTGGTTCTCTTCGCAGCACAGCTTTTGAAAGAAGTTCGAGGCTACATCGAGGAGGGCGTCAGTCCACATATCATCATGAAAGGTTTCCGGCAGGCATCGCAACTGGTACGCGTCACCTTCAATTTTCACCTATGGAAAGTTGATGATTCTCTTCAGGCACTTGAACGGATAAAGGCCATTCAAATAACAGTCGATAAATCGGATCCAGAGTGCGTCTTAACTGTGAATACCACGTTCCTTTCACTGACGCTTAATAGGCGATTCCGCTCTCTGCTTCTAAAATGTGCCTCAACCTCTATGTCCTCGAAACTGATCCATTCTGAAAAGCCCTTCTTCTCTAACATGGTTGTCGACGCCGTCCAATGTCTCGACCAAAATGAACTTGACGAATCTTTGATTGGCGTCAAGAAAATTGCTGGCGGAGGCATGCAGGACTCCCTACTGATAAAGGGTGTTGCATTCAAAAAGACCTTCACATACGCTGGGGCCGAACAACAACCAAAATCTTTCCGCAATCCCCTCATTCTCTGTTTGAACGTCGAGCTTGAGCTCAAAGCCGAGAAAGACAACGCCGAGGTCCGAGTAGACGCGGTGTCCGACTATCAAGCGATCGTCAACGCGGAATGGGAAATCATCTACAGAAAGTTGCAGGCTATCGAAAAAACTGGTGCGAAGGTGGTTCTCAGCAAACTCCCCATCGGCGATCTCGCAACACAATGGTTCGCCGATCGCGATATCTTCTGTGCTGGTCGCGTCGCCGGAGGCGATTTGCGGCGGGTCGTTCAGGCCACAGGTGGAGCGGTCCAGTCACTTGCTCTGATATCGCACGTGAGCATCTTGGGACTTGCGGGTCGTTCGAGGAGCGGCAAATTGGGGGGGAGAGGTACAACATGTTTGAAGATTGCACGAAGTCCAAGACATGTACCCTGATTCTCCGTGGAGGCGCCGAGCAATTCATCGAAGAGGTGGAGAGGAGTTTGCACGACGCGATTATGGTCGTTAAGCGGGCGGTGAAGAATGGCGAGGTGGTTGCCGGTGGTGGTGCTATCGAGGTACTGAGACCTAACATCTCATATACGTGCGTTCCTGACAATCCTTTCAGATGGACCTCTCGGCCCACATCCGCAAGCACGCGCTGTCCATCCCCGGAAAGCAGCAGCTTATTATGACTGCGTTCGCAAAGGCTCTCGAAATCATTCCTCGACAGATCTGTGACAACGCGGGTATTGATTCAACCGACATCCTCAACAAGCTGCGGATGAAACACGCCAATGGCGAGAAATGGGCTGGCGTCGATGTGGACGGCGCATCCGGCGTCCGCGACAACATGGATGCGTTCGTATGGGAGCCGAGCCTTGTGAAGACGAATGCCATTAGCAGTGCTTCGGAGGCTGCATGCTTGATTCTCAGCATCGACGAGACAGTAAGAAATCCGCAGAGTGAAGCGGTGGGTATTCCCTCATGTCATTTGCTCCGTGACTCATTTAATTTTCAGCAAAACCCGGGACCGAGGGCACCGCCAGGCGCTGCTCAAAGGGCTCTTAGAGGGAGAGGACGAGGTGTGCCACGGCGGTAATCTACTGTGATGACGAGCTGCCCCACGTGATTGTATGTCGTTTGCTGTCTAGAAAAGGAAAATATCATCCTCATCCCGAACCTCGATTGCGCAATGCTCCCGTAAGACTGGTGGCTTAGGCTGCTTAAAATTGCGCCTCTGATTGGGTGGATGTCGCCATAATTATGTGCCGAGCGTGTCGTGTCATCGCTCGTTTAAAAGAAACCCTCAGTTTTGAGATTGCGAGTTGCCGACCGTCATGACTGCTTACATTCCTGACGATCGTAATTCCTCCGACCTTGCCTCCGACGAGAAGGGCGGTGTCACTCCTGTGGCCCAGTCATTTACTGATGAGAAGACTCCACCATTGGGGGCACCGATCGAGAAGGACTCGGTAGGGCTCTGGGCGCAATGGAAGCGACCTGCGGGCCACCTCGACAGCATAGCTACTCAACCTAGTGTTTTTGACGACCCCATCACCCTGGAGGCATATCGCCCCCCACCACAAGTTAGTCTTTGCCTGAAGAATCAAGGGACCAGCCTCATGTCTGCCCCAGTACGAAAACACCCATCGTTTTGACCCCGCGGCCAGATGGACGTGGAGAGAGGAGAAAGTTTGTTACGCTGTCT
>JARGXW010001229.1:0-29266 GCA_029204085.1 Mycena sp. CBHHK59/15
GGAAAATAAGAGTTCGGAGTATGAAATGTGTTCTAGATGTGATGGATTGATGGGCCATCACTAAATTGTCATCGTCATTACTCAAGCATTCCTACTGAGATTTCGACCGCCAACCAAGAGGTGAGCGATCTCCAGGTTCCTACCCAGCCGCGGTTCCGAGGTTCACAATCTCAGTAGGAGGTTTTTAATCGAATACAGAATTGGTGGCACGGAGATATCGGACCGTGTGACGAAAGTAACGTGATGTGATTTAGTGACAGAAAGTTGGGGTGAACCTCTCCACAGCGGCTGGCGGATAACATCTGTAAACAACATAGCCACAATTTCGCGAAATCACTCGAACGTCTCTTGGGTAGCTCAGTCACTTCAAATAAAATAGTCCCCATGCTTAATCCACTCAAAAATGGCTATATGATACTATTTACCCGCTTTGTGGATTTACTATGATGGGCTACGTCATCTTGGAGTGAATTACAGTGAAAAGGGTGGTTTCTCCAACAAACTCACAACAGCACCCAAAATAAAAATTTAAGACTCATACTACACTTTTATAAAAGCCACTATGTGGTTTGGGATGCATCAGATTATTTTATTTTGAAGTGACTGAGCTATCCAAGAGACGTTCGAGTGATTTCGCAAAATTGTGGCTATGTTGTTTACAGATGTTATCCGCCAGCCGCTGTGGAGAGGTTCACCCCAACTTTCTGTCACTAAATCACATCACGTTACTTTCGTCACACGGTCCGATATCTCCGTGCCACCAATTCTGTATTCGATTAAAAACCTCCTACTGAGATTGTGAACCTCGGAACCGCGGCTGGGTAGGAACCTGAGCGATCTCTGGATCGTGGAATACGAGTATGTCAGCTGATGATCAGCCGGTGATGGCCGACAACTGCTTCAGCAGCTTTCCAGTTGCTACTCAGCACGCTGGAGATATCCTTTTCACATTAGAATGAGTGAACTATGCACTATAGCCAGGTAGTTGAGCCTGGGTTCGATAGAAACATTGGTAGTCAGATTTGATGTGCTGATGGCAAATGCCTTTTCTGGGGCTCGGTAATGGTGTTTGTGGGTGCTGAATAATAAATAATAATAACTGAAAAAGGAAAGAGAAAGAAGGAAAGAAAGGAGAGATTCATACCTCCCACAGGACCAATCTACCTTCAGACAGGCAACTTCAAGAATTTGTTGTCATTTGAGCTCTCAGTGTGGCTGCCAGGCACTTGTTTACATCCAGGGAGGGCGCCAAACACGCCAAACGTAGACAAAGAATTTCACAAGTCGCAAATTTCAAACTCCGACACAAAGTGGTAGAGCCTTGCCCTGCTTCCTATGGCCACTTTGAGCCCAACTTTCTGTGGAGTTATATGATGGCATAATAGTCCTATTTAAAAGACGGTAGTAGATTTTTGATTTATTGTTTGTATATGCCCTAAATGCCATACTTGGTGCACAGATTCCACTCTGTGCAGCCCAAATGGATAGTAATAAAAAATCGGTTACAGTCATTTGGTTTCGAAATCTAAATTACACCTAATCCGACAAGAGTTTGAATATAGTACTATCTGTAAAGAGCTAGAATGTAGGAGGGGATGGATCAGGTATGAATGGTAGATTATTTCTCAGCTGGATATTTAAACATAGTCATAATGTGTTTTATATCAATTAAGAAATATGTAAACTGATTCCCAGATAGAGCTTTTGAGAACTATGTGACGAGAAATAGGGGGAACTTTCCAAATCCGGCAAGACCACTGGCAGGTTTCTGATCACCAATTTCCGGCAGCATTGCCAATCACCGATACAAGAAACGAGCTTCAACATCCGATACATTTTTTATTGCAGATCAGAGAAAGCTAAATGGCCGAAGCTTCCATGCTTCAAATGTAGGCAAAATGGCTGCCCAGGGTCTAGCAAAAAGTCTCTATGCAGAAATCCATGTGGAGATTGTGGGAGCAGAAATTGTGATGGAAGGGGTGGCTCACGGCCCAATACAAAGTGTGCCCAAGGGTGGGCTTGATACATGCAATTTTCCGCTCACTTGAGATGTACATACATGAATTGTTTGGATTGTTCTATTGGAGCTGATGGAAGGGTGCAATTAATCTAAGTTGCTGACAGAATATGTGTGGTTATTGTAGTAGGAAATATCAATTTAAACCTTGGTAAAATAGGAAGTGGTCGGGGAGAACGAACGGAAACATGTTTCGTGGTGTCTGCCGGCAGGTCATGCTATCACGTGATTTATTTCCTTTTCAGGTTTCACTTAACTCCATATATTTTCACCCTTTCTGGGTGAAACCGTTTTCGGTTTCACTCTTTTAGGAAATTTGATGCCCACAAACACCATTACCGAGCCTTTTCTGGGGGGGGGTCGTGGGAAGTATTGGCTGATCCAGAGATCACTCACCTCTTGCCGTCAACAATGCTACTGAGAATTGCCAACCCCGTAACGTGCGGCTGGGTAGGGGACTGATATAATCGGAAAAGAAAAGTTTATGCATTTTTTCTTGTATTTTCCCACGTCCCGTATAAGTAGAGTTACGAAAATCGTTGGTTTCCTCCCGTCTCAACGTGAAGAGTCTCGGAGAATTGTAACAGCCTGACTCGCCGGCGGCAAGGCCAGTGGGGTCCCGGTCCCACGGTGTTGCAAGCATCGCAAAAGGCGCTGCAAATTTTATGCGATTTCTTTAGAAAGCAAATACGGGTATCGAGTCCACTCACTGGCACACAGTGGCGCAGACCGCCGTTTTTTCTTAATCTTGTTACACCCAGAATTGAGTCCATTTCAACTCAGGTTGAAGCTATGCGATATAACTTCACAATACGTCGAGATGAAGAGTTAAAGCCCTTTGAGTGGTAGTTTGGAGACTTAAAGTTCGGCAAACTCCGATTTTTTTTTGGATTGCGTCACGTGTATTAAATCGTCCACCGAATTTCGAGTCGAACTTGAAGGGAGTCAAAGAATTTACCGCGAAGTAAATTATCAAGATCTTAAACGTTCCTCCAGGCGAAGAGAACAGTCTGGTAATGATAATAAGTAATGCAATCCACCAAAGCATGCCAAACAGTTCGAAAGGGAATGGTCCACGTGACAACAATAGCGTTTTGATTTCACTTTTGTTCTTATCCGAAGTTCTTGTCCGTCGTCGAGCCGCGCTGTGCCATTGTGGCGGGACTATAAGAATCCCATTCCCGAGATATCTTGATACTGCTACTTCTCCTCGTCCACTGGTTGGCTGCGACGCTCTCTTACTTGCCTGCTTCATGTCATACTCACGCCTCCTTACGCCAGTTGTCCTAGCCCTGGTCGGCTTTCTTCCTCTAGCATCCGGTCATGCATGTAGGTATCTTCCCTCTTCGCAACAGTTTTAGTACTCATCGCGCTCTGCAGCACTATGGCACCCAAGCATGTACGGGTTCAACGTTACGCAGCAGACATTCCCTTACGACAACCGGCCCGTCTCCCCACTCATGAACATGACGTTCTCACAATGGTGGTTCCACGGCCACCTCGGCTTTCCCCCCAATGAGGGCGACATCTTCGAGCTGCCGACCGGCCAGCCCGCCACGACGGAGCTCGCCTGCAACAAGGGCGCCACCTCGTTCTTCGCGTCGTCCGAGGGCGGCGATATCCGCACGTCCAACCCGAACGACGTGTGTCCCAACTCGGGCTCGGACGCGTATCACACAAAGGGCCTCGACGACCTCACGGGCTGCGCGCTTGCCATTGCGTACAAGAGCGATGCGACGCAGGTGGAGCCCGAGGATTTTACCGTATTCAGCGTCAACCAGACGTGTGTCTGGACGCGCTTTACCGACTTCCAGGTGCCCGCCAAGATGCCGCCGTGTCCCGCCGGCGGGTGCACGTGCGCGTTCTTCTGGATCCACTCGGTAAGCGCTGTGCTTTGTCGAGGTGTTGCCATTTACTTAGTAGACTTATCTCTGGTAGCCGGACAGCGGCGGCGAACAGAGTAAGCAACATTGAAGGGCTTGCGTGACATAACTCTAACCCGGGAACGCAGACTATATGAACGGCTTCAAGTGCAACGTAACAGGCTCAACGTCCACTGTCCCAGTCGCGCAGTCCAAAGTGGCCCGGCGCTGCGGCGCGGACTCGTCGAACGGAAAGTGGCACGCTGCGCCCGGGAACTGCACGTACGGTGCTAAGCAGCCGCTGTACTGGTTCCAGCAGGAGCGCAACAACGTGCGAGCCGTTTGTCCCTGAAGTTGAAGCAGCTGACGGGCACCTCGCAGATGTTCGAAGGCACCTATTCGCCCCCGATCTACACCGACCTGTACGAGTTCCGCGACGGCGCGCAGGACGACATCTTCGAGGACTCGTATTCATTCCTGCCTGACCCGTCCCCGACGGCGCCACTCCCTGTGTTGAACACCACCTCTGGAATTATATCTCTGAATCGGTAAGTTTAACCATTACACTATTGAACATTCGTCTCAAATTGACTATCCAGGAGGCCCGGTGGCTTGAAGCGACGCCACTGGAAAAGTAGAGTATCGTATTAATACCAACGCTAATTAACATACATGTACATGTAGCATAATCTTTAATTCAGTGTGTAGCGTTCCGTCGAACCAGCCCCTTCAACCCTTTCCCGAGTTTCCTGAGCTGCGCGCCAACGGTGCCTTCATGGCTGCACTCAATGTCTGGATCACGCGATTCGCGCGCCAGCTGGGCCAGCGCCGCCCGCATCTCCGCCTCCCTGTTCATCGCGTGCAACGCGGAGACGGGCGACGCGAGCCGACTGCCCAGGCTAAACGAGAACCTGGTGGCCGAATGGCGCTTGCGCCTGGTGTCGTCGACAGGAGATGACACGAACTCGAACTCCAGCGCCTCCTTCTCTCCCTCGTCGTCAATGGGGACCGACGCGAGGACGGCGTAGTTGGGGAACGCGCTGGGCGGTGCGAGCGCCAGAGACGCGGGGCGCCTATGAGCGCGTGGATTTGGGGCGGCCAAATTGGAGGGAGCAGTGTCCTTCCGGATGGCGGAATAGTATGGTCGGCGCGGGTGCCCGATGCGCAGCGCGTTGGGCTGCGAGTGCGCACGCCTGTGCATCTGCGGGCGGCCAATGGAAAGCGGGGGCGGATCCAGCAGAGACTGGGGACGCCAGACGCTGCTGCCACCGAGGCTGGCCGAAGCTTCACCTTGCGTTGATTGGGACTTCGTCGGCGCGAGTTCTTTCCGCTGGAAGAATCTCCCGAATCTATGAGGTCCGCTGATGGACGTACCCGCACAGAAATCCCCCGTAGCACCAAGTGGTTGGCAAGCGCTTTCGGACGCACGGCGATCCGCAAGCGAGCCCCGCCGCGCAGGCCGGGGGCTCAGCTCGTTCGGCGTCCAGAACACCCTGGGCGGCGCACTCGCCGTCCGCGCGCGCGGCACGGTCCTTTCGAAATCGCGCGCAGCGGCCTCAGGACCTTCCTCCGCGCACCACACGCACATCGGGATGTTGTAGAAATTGGTGAAGCCGCACTCACGGCAGGTGAACCGCGGGCGATCGCGCGGCGCGAGCTGGAACGCTGGGAGCGAGGTTGATTTGGGGAGGTGCTGGTTGTGTGCAAGTGCTTTAGTGGGACCTGAGGACGCGACTAGGAGTACACCATGACTTACGGGCTTGACCTCCTTCCAATCGCGTCGTAGAACCCGGGGCGGGCTCGAATCGGCGCCGGCGCCACTGGAGGTTGGAGGTGGCACGTCTGGCGTGGCCACAGCCAGGCTGGTAGGCATAGTCGGAGTCATATTCTGGTCGTGCGGGTCGTGGGTGGAGTCGTATCTTGAGTAAAATTTCGTAGAAAAGTGCGTTGCCACTCGGTGCCAGGTGGTGCAGGAGAAGGCGGGTCTCTAAGTATTTAACGGAGATTAACAAAGGTCCGCTTTGGCATTAGGTCGTGTCAACGTGTCCGATTCCTCCACACTTCTGTCAAAGGGCCGAGTGAGTCAAAGAGTTGGTGGGGGAAACGCTGGAGCCGTCCGCAAGGCGAACATGAGGACTTGGCTGACATGTGGCGAAAGCCGAAGACGTGAAGACAGCTGTGGCGGTACATCACGCTCTTGCCTTTCTGGGACTCAATATGTTTTTCGTCAAGTACCAATCCCGCCAGGAGAATAAGGCATATAGCCTCATGTCGACGTTCAGTTGAAAAGGACGGGACTGCGCGAGAGGAAGTCGTCCGTGGATATGCCGATTGGAGACCTGTTGACAGTCGGCAGCAGAAAAGCAAGTATATCAAGCAAATTTGCCAGTGCTAAAGTGACGGTCAAGCTGGGAGTAAGCCGAGTATTACGCCCCTGACTCCTCGCCAAGTCGCCTCGGCGTGGCCGGCTCGAACGTTGACGACTCGACGCGCTTGGGCCATTGCGCGTGCCACGCGGTGACAATCGGGACGCACGCGGCTGGGGGCTCAGCTCTCAGCGCTCAGGCCTCTGGGCGGAAGAGGCCCAGGAGCCGCAGCAGGACGAAAACGGAGCTAACTGGCTGCAAGATGGTGCGGCGCGGGGAGAGGCAAGGACCGTTAGATATGCACACGGCGGAACTTTATTTCCCGCCGGATACAACCGAGCCTGACGCATCCAGCTGAGTCCCCACTCCTCCAAGCTTCGCTCGATCTACGTAGTCGTTAGTCTGTTGTGAGCAGGGCTTCCTCGAAACCGTACACCACAAGCGACCATCTTAAGAGCAAACCACCAGGCCACAAGTGCACAGGTCTTGGGTACTGCCGAGGTGCCAGCGGCTTCTCGTACCTGGACCAAGTAACCTGGCCCTCCGATACCTATCAGCAGCGCTTTGAGGTATGCCGATGTGGACGACATACCGGCGCTCGAACAATGTCATTTCTTTCAGTGGCTCTGTAATCGGGCCACAAGGAACCCAAATTTGGAATGATCTTCAGTGGAGCTTTGGCCATGGCGCCTGAAAACTCGTGAGCATTGTCCCTCTCAATAGAAGTACTGACGTAATCTCACCTGAATAATTCCTCTCCTTCATTTATAACCCGCTTCAGTCGAGTTGAATTTTACTGCCACCACCTCTTTTGCCATCCAATCAACCCAAAGTCACCTAATGTTCTCCTCCACTTCCATCCCTGTTGACCAGGAAACTGCCCCCCTCACTTAAGCTTGAAGCAAATTACGGATGCCACCGACGACGACTTGCATTTCTCCGACATTGTAGTTCCGGCCATGTTCCCTCGTCGATCTTCTTTCGAAGTATGTCCATAATCTAATAACGGTACTAGTATCAGAAATGGCGCTCATCCCTGTTTTATTCAGCTATTCGACGACACGACCTACGGAACATTGGATAATCCCTTCACCACGGCCGACCTCTTCTCCACCGCGCTACACGGCTCGTCGCACGGGAGCTTTAGCTTTGACAGTAGCTCTTTATGGGACGCGGTGAACAAGTCCAAAGAAGCACGTACGATTTTGAAAACGAAGCCCTTAACCCGCGAATTCTCTTTCGTCTCCGACTTCTCCATGACCGGGGATGAACTCAGTGACGCCGTCGAACCATGGTCTATGAACACCAACAGTCGCTTTGATTTCGGTTTCAGCGCTGCCCTCCATGACACATGCATGTTCCATGTCCCCCGCGAGTTCCTCCCCTCGGACGACGATACCGATATCGACGATGGCACAGACACGGAAGTCGCGACGGAAGTCAACGAGGACGAGATCGAGGACTCCGACTCCGACTCTGTCACCGTTTGCGCCGATGAGCCAGAACCAGGTTCTCCTACGTTGGAGTGCCACTCGATGGTTGAGCCCGCATCGCAGATTCACCCTATCGAAGTCAGCTCCCACTTTTTTACTCCCTATTGTGTGCCCGATAGCTGGCCTCCGGCTACGCCTTCTGGACGCCTCGTTGCGCCGCTCCCCCGCCGCTCCGCCAGAATTCCCCGGATTAGCTCTCGGGCCAAACACATTGACTACGAGGCGCTGAGTAGCTCGACGACGCCCACCAAACGCAAGCGCAGCCCTTCGCCGAAGGATCCGAAACTCTCCAAGAGGGTAGCATTTACCGGAAAATCCGACAAGCCCACCATCCGCGATCCCGCCAGGAACAATTCTCCTACGAAGCGCTCCTCCCCCCGTGTCAAGAAGGCGGTGAATAAATCGCCACGCGCCGTTCTTCGTGTTGTTTGAACTGTGATATCGTCTGCAATTTAGATATATAACCTGCCACAGTCCTTACTTCCCTTCACGAGGTCCTCGCGGCCTGTCGTTCTTTACCAGTATACAAGTCTATCTCTTATTCTCGCATGTTTACCTTCTCATCAATAAAATTATAACGTATTTCATATTTCAAATGCGAAACCGCATCTTGGTACATTTCGCCGCAGATTTTTTACTGTCAACAATGTCTTCTATTGGGCTTGGTGTTGTGATGTGAAGAATTTGCGTATGACTCGCTCCACGACTCTTGTCTTCCGAATAAACTGCCAACGGCCAGTCCCTGCCTTTATGCCTTTGAAGTCGTGCTCTAAGGTTGACTAGAAGGTCTAGATGTTTAGCGTACCATCCTGCACCCGACCGCGGAAAAGATATGAAAGAGTATCATGATGTTATAGGACCGACTATACTACGATGAACATCAATATATCGGAAGCGTGATATCTCCCCAGACAGCTGTTGGCACTTAGAGCTTTCCGCTAAACACATGTCCAAGCAACAAGTATTTCGCAATAAACATGATAACCGATGATCCCATTATCATACTCCCTAGCAAGGCATGAGAAACCCTACGCAAGTAGAACAAGTGTAGCGCTCACCCGCATAGATTCCGACCTGATGAAATGACTTGAAGTGTCCTTGAAAAGCTCCAGAAATTGGTGGGCCACCGAGCGCCCCTGTTCCAAATCAATCAGAAGGAACAGGCGTGTAACGAAGCAAAAAAACCGCACCAAGAGCCATGAATGTCGTCTGCACTCCCAGACGTCGCCCGAAATCGTGCGGATCACCCATCTGCGCGGTTGGGGCGGCAAAGAGGCTGATAAAGGGCCCCGACGAGAATCTTGATATATGTGGGTCAAAACTAGCGCGAGTCGATCAAGCCACTCACCCATAGAACACGGTGATAGCAATATAGCCGGAATGGCTAATGACGAATGGCCAGACATAGGTACATGTTGCTGCAAGAACCATAAACAACGCCATCACGTTCAGCGGCCCAAATCGGATGGCGAGAGCACCGCTGAGAATACGGCCGATGGCAGAGGAGGCGTTGGCAATGGCGACCAGATAGAATGCGAAATTTGGGTCGATGCCAATGAACACTCCCGCGACGCTGATGAATATCAATGCTGTCGAATAAGTACCAAGTGAGCGTACGCTTCAAATCAAAAGAGGTCAGCGCGTTAACTTACGCGTGTACAGCCCAAGAAAATTGACCACCGTTGCCAATACGTAGACGCAGTAGCCCGGCGAGATAAATGCTTTGACATCAAAAAGCTTTGGCAAAACTTTGGGGCGTGGAAGGCGGGTGCGCATGGTCTAGACAGATTGAGAACTGAAGTAGAAACTCGTTGTGATTTTTTTGACGTACAAGGGCAGCAATGATGAAGGTCCCCAGATTGATGAAAGCGATGGTCCTTATTGTCCATTTGAACCTGAAACAGTGTTGAGACGCTGAAGTGAGAATATTTCCAGTAATTACCCTACGCGAGGAACCAAGTTCCGAAACACGATGGGATATATTATACCTCCAACAGATGAACCGAAAGAGATGATCGCGAAGGCCAGGGGGCGCCGCCTCTTGACTGTAAACCAGGTTAGCTTTCATTCAACTGTAATCAATGGGTATGAAAATCCTTACACCAGTGGGATACAGCGGCAATACACGGGCTGTAGATACATCCCACAGAGACCTGGACTACGTGTTAGGATGTTTCGCAGCAAATGCAGGACTGACGAACCCCAAGAAGTACTCCTTGGCATAAGACAAAATGCCAATACTGAGTACACTCTGCGACCAAAAAGTTCCCAATAGTCGCAGAGACAAGGGCTGACAACAAGAGGGGACGAAAGTATCCAAGGTCGAACAGCCTTCCGGATGGCAGACCCTGCATTTTGCACAATGATTAAGAGTGAATATTGTTAATTGAACGACTCACTGGAAGATGTAACAAGGCATACTGATACACGTGGTTAGATGACACAAATCAATACGATGAAAACCACGGACTTGAAGAGAGCCAATCCAGGCACTATTGAATGATTGAACAAGAAGACGAGTTGGGGCTGGACCACTAACATATCAGAGGACGAGCGATCACGCAGAAGAGTCAGCTCGTAGTACTGCTGGAAGGTCTGAAAGCAAGCAGATTGCATGAATCTGCAAATACGTAGAAGGAAATATGGGGCCTTACCCCGTACGAGACAGCGTATCCAAAAGTCGAGATGGACAGAACGAAACCCTACCATGGTTGTTATCATTAGAAAAAATGCAAAAAAATTTGATGAATTCGAAGTACCCCGAGAACAACCAGCCATCCGCCTCTTCCTCCTTCCGGGAAGGTAAGCTCCTCGGTACCAGGACCACTGGCACCGACACTTTCAAGGTTGACGGCGACGACTGATTCATGAGACGAGTTCGACTTGAGCGTCGTATTGACTGGTCCAGCAAGCTCGTAGCTTGAGTCGGACATTGTAGGCAGGGAGATGGGAATTGAGGGTCCAGCGAGGCACTTTAACTAAGACTGGCATGATGTCCGTGGTGGTTGATGTACAACAAATGAATTATGTAATCAACCAGTGAGCTCAGGCCGTTTCATCGAACATTTATCGAACTCTCACGTTGGCAAAATTCGGCTACATATGCATGTACTCAAAAAAACGGGGTCCGATGGAAAGATGGAAACCACCGGCGATGTGAAACAACTGATGAACAGCCTCGTATGGGCTTCCAATAGTACCCACCAAGTACCCACGAGCGCCACTGGTACCGGTTGTAGATAAGTTCAGAGAGAAGCAATTAGTTTCTTCGCGCCCACTGCTTTTTCCCAATGTGCGCGAATCGAGGCCCAATAACGCTCCGGATCCTTGTGGGCATGCCCAACATGGCTTGTCGTATCATAAACCTCCACGGCAACGTCGAACCCCTTCCTCTCTGCTTCCTCGAGATGAGCTCTGATCTCCGCCGGATCGGCGATCTTGTCAATCTTTGAGTAGATGTACAAGCGAGGAGTGGTCTTGACATTTCCTTGACTGTCGATAACGGTGGGCAGCACATCGGTGGAGAGCAAGGTTGCTCGAAGTTGGTCGAAAATCGGGGCATTCCCGTTCAGTGTGTTGATAGCGTAGAAAATTCCATAGAGGAGAGCAATGGGAAGCAAGGTTAGCGGACGAAGAACAGGGTTTGCGGGTGCGGCAAAACTGATTGAAGATTTCAATCCGTGGTCTCCGGGAGTCGAATCAAGAATTAAGGCGCTCGGAATGTTTTGGTCTATCAAAAGCCTGGGAGATGCCAATTTTTCGAGCAATCGATGGAAAGTCATATAATTGAATCCACCACCTGGCGAAAATTCTTCAGCAAGAGGTACAGGCAGACAAGAGGAATCTCACCATTTGAAAGTATATGCACTAGGATCCCAGATGATTTTTGTGCGCTGTGGCTTTTGAGTGCGTCGACAACAGGCATGAGCATCGATTCCTTTGTACCAAATAGGTCATGGATGGCATAAGTTTACATGAATGAGAGAACCCACCAGATGAGCGTTTGAACTCCAGAAAAAGTTAGAGAAGGACTTGATGACCACTATGGTCGAGACTGGAAACTCGTTATGAAGATTGTCCACGTATTTCTGCAAGTGGGCGGCGCGTGCATCCACTGTAGCCGGCGACGTCAGCGTTGCTGCAATTGCAGAAGGACAAACCCACTGTAGCCAAATAGAAGGAGTAAACTGTAAAACGTGTTGTCAGTTCAAGGTCCTCGTGTCTAAAATATGTTGCAGCGCTTACGAGGGCGAGGCCACTGCGGTACTACAAAGACGAATCTCATCAGGTTTGCCGAGAAAGACATGGGGATTGAGTTGTATCAGAGAGAGCTTTCTAGACATTGTCACAAAGGTAGTGGCAAGAAGGTGGGAGGAGGTCTTGAGAACGTCACCGTGAGCAGTTTGGACCCACAATGCTCGGAACTAGTGCCAATTTCTTAAAGAGGGAAATTATGGCACTAAGCAACGGGACCTCATGCCGTTGAATGGTTCTTTGATGAATAATGGAGCCCCAACCACAGATTGTGAGTCCACAACACGGAGTTGCCAGTCGGCGTTAGTGTGCCTCGGAGACAGTCACATCGTGAAATTCATGGACAAATGCGGTCACTGACGAGCGCGGGAACTCCAATCGTGTCCGAGTACCTCCCGAGGCGCGCTCGGGGCAATTGCGCGCGATGTGCTTCAATTGGGAGGTATCCACTGCGGAGATCGACGGCGGGTGCCACCATAGCACGCGCGATAGATATCATGAGCGCGAGGTTGGTGGCGAACATGGCGGTGCTGATCAGCATGACGAGCACCGTGCACGCCGCCGAACAGTGTGAAAATCGGCAGTGCGTGGTCGAAAGGAGTAGCGTGCTGACGAGCGCGAGGAGGGGGAGCGCGGCGGCGAGAGGGTGTAGCGCGAGGATATGAACAGGCCCTGGCCTGTGTAGGGCGACGTGGAGACGATGTTTTTGTCTCAAGTGGTGGGCGGGCCGCATTGAGACTCCGAAATCTCCGACGGTACCATGAAATCTCCGACTCAGCGCCACCCAATACTTAGTAACGAGCCAAAAAAAAAACTCCTAGCTCAATCCACTTCAGCTCCCTGACGTCAGACACAGAGATGGAATCAAGCCCTGCCGTTCGGATTCCCTTCGAAATTACTTCACGAATATTCAGACATTGCCTTTCCACCAACGGGCGCATTCGGCCGGATAGACGTGCAGCGCCGCTGTTGCTCAGCCAGATCTGCCGCCACTGGCGATCAGTGGCGCTCTCTACCGGGGAACTGTGGTGCTCAATAGCTCTGGAGTTCTCCTCCAGCGACGTTCACAGCGGGCTGTCACCTTTGTTTGGGGACTCGGAGCCACAGGCACTAGACTACAGCCGTGCCACAATCGATCTGTGGTTCAATCGTGCCGCCGGGCATCCACTATCTCTGACATTGAAATGCACAGACAAGTTTACGGAGCTACCTGCCCAAGTTCTAGCCGCCATCGTCATATATTCCGTACGGTGCTGCCGAATCGAACTCGAGATCCCGGTCCGTGATCTAGTACAGATCCAAACCTCCCAAGCGCCATTTCCAGTACTGAAAACACTCGCTATATCATCCTCGCCCCTCGCTGCTCCGCTCACATTCGCCGAATCCTATGGGCTCTTGACCGCAAAGTTCCACCCGGCACCCAACTTGAAGAAGCTCCGCCTCCTGAAGTTTATCCGTTCAGCGCCATATATTAGCGTTGGATCAGTGAGTCTTACGAACCTCGAAGTGCATGAAATGGTAACCGTCGTGGGATGTGCCGATATCTTTCTGCGTTTCCCACAACTCCTGCATCTCTCACTAACTCAACACGCAAGAATATTTGGCTCCAACGGGATGTCTGGGGGGCTAACGGAGGTGCAACCTCCGCCTTTGCAATCCCTGCGTTTGCACGTGGGAATTCACATGCTTGAGCTCACCCGCCTCCCAACGCTGCAAAGCCTCACGCTTCTGCTCTGTGGCGAAGCGGACGCCGCGAGACTCCTTGCGTTTTTCTCCGCGTCCGCTTGCCAGCTTACCCACCTGGCACTCAGCATCATGGACGATGTGTACCGGATCGATCCCCAGACCGACTGCACGCTGCAGCGGTGTCTCGAATCCGTGCCTACCCTCCGCACGCTACAAATGCGCGCCACCGTTCCCGACTTCCCCATCGCGCGGTACTACAGCCTCCTCGCGCAGCCCGCCCTGCTCCCCGCCCTTCACACGCTGCACCTCTTCGACTTTGCCGGCGCGAACCACTCGTATCTGCCGCTCATCCGGCTGCTACCGCGCGGCTTCGGTCGCATGATGCTCGTTCTCCGCGCAGCCGGCGCTTCGCACGTTCCGCCTCCTCTGGGTGGCGGCATAAAAGAGTTGGGGGTGCGCTACGGGTCGGCATCCAGATCACCACGCCAACGCTGCGCTGGCCGGGGGGCACCTCGCATTACGCGGAACCAAGTACGTCGGCATTTCCTCATAATTCCAATGTAAAACGTACTAAATGTCCGCTCATACAGCTGAACACGATATATTTCCATCCGATGGAAATCCGCAGGATGTTTTCCCCATCGACCCAGTCGATATGTAGCGGTGCCCTGGAGTTTCCAGACCGTAATGCAATGTTGAATTGAGAGATTCAAGCCAACCGATGGATCATGACTAAAGTCGTGACGACTTCGATTTGAATCTGTACAGGGCGCATTACCAGTGATTGCCATGTTAGTAGACGCCAACAATTGTTGCAAGACTCAGAATTTCTGAGCATAGATATGAAATTTCTCCCCCCACCGCTCCCCCCCAAAAAAGCAGTCATGATGCTGGGCCTGGCCTGAGCAAATGAATGTGCTGGATGCCAAGGAACTGAACGAGGACTTCGGATCAAATCGGCCATCATACAATGATCGGAATGTTCCGGCGTGGAACACCCTTGGGCCTTCAGCTCACCTCAAGCTCACCTCATCCTAAGTTCCGCCAAGTTCCGCGGGCGGTCTCTAAACTGGGAATATTCCGGGAAAGAATCTCATTTATTTCGTCCAGGCTTGTACCTCACACTATTTTGCCATGACTCCAAGGGGGCGATTTTGCTGCGATTTCTGACTTTGCTACTACGAAACGGTGACCCAGTGACTTCGGGTCTTATAGTTGAAGTGTCCACGGCTGTCGTCTGGAAACTGTCCGGATGGCCGAAATCTACTTCTTCACTTGACTTATCTTCCCAATACAATTTCAATGCAAGATCACTGTTGTAGTGTTGCTTCTATCATGATATCCTGCCACATATCAAACCGCCCATAGGCACCTCTATTCTTTAACCCAAGTGCCTCACTCTCAGCACAATGAAGATCGAGACGTTCGTTTTGGATACCCCCCCAGTCATCGGTGGTAGGTCTCTCAGAATGGCGGCTAAGCGTTACAGGCGCGCAAGACAAGCGCCACTGGAAGACGGAGTGACACTGCTTATGCTTCACGGGCTGGGGCAGCGTGAGTGCTCTTTCTATCTAGCGCTTCACTCAGCTGATGAGGATTAAGACAAGGAACAGTGGGAACCCGTTATCGAGAAGTTGTATGCTCTGCAATCGGGGGGAGAAACCCTTCCGCGAATCAGAGAAGTGTGGTCCTTCGACTGGCAGAGTCATGGGGAATCCGCTGTCCTGAATGAGGATGCCTTGGAAGGCGACCCTACATCTTCGCGTAAGTCTCGGATGGCTAGAATCTCGGTAGAATAGGTTTTATACAAGACTGCAGCCGTAGACCGTTGGGCGGATGCTGTCGCTGTGTTCACAAAGTCAAATTTTGTGGAAGGCCACCTTCTCGTCGGCATCGGATATTCGTCTGGGACTATGGCACTGTACGCTTTTTTCTCTCGCTTCCCGCGGGTTCAACACTACATGAATTGAAAACAGAATGGTCTCGACCACACATTTCGCCCCCGATCAGTGCCCATATATAGGGATCATACTCGTCGAGCCCACTATAATGGACCAGGAGACATGGGACACTAAACGCAATGAAATACAGCCTGCCTTCGCCATGGTCACAAACGCCGTCAACCATCGGAGGGACCTCTGGTCTAGCAAGGAAGCCGCGCACCAGTTCTTTTTGGGCCGCTTCCCGTGGAATACATGGGATCCGAGAGTAGTCGCATTGTTTGTGGTTAGTCGCTTCCTCCGGTTGTTACAACAACCGCTGGCTAAATTTTCAATCCAGAAGCACGCGTTACGCGACGTCAAGGACAAGGATGGAAACTCTTGTGTATCTAGAAGCTGCCCCAAGATTCACGAAGCCAACGCCTTTCAAGTGAACATGAAAGTGACATGGGATGCCGCCGAACAGGTCGCGAAGCTCTCAGGCGTCGTCCCTATCCATGTCATCCTTGGAGAAGAAGTAGATCTTATGTAAGTACGTGTTGTGAAGCCTCCTAACTTTCACTAACGGCCTCTAGGCCCGGAGCTATTCGAGACTCTGCCATCGACACCACCAAGGGAAGGCGAGTCGATTCCATCACGAGAATACCTAACGTTGGACATGCGGTTCGTTAAAATTATGGTGCAGAAAATGGAGTTTTCTGCTAATTTGTTGAAAGGTCGTCCAACAATTGCCCGATGTTCTCTCATCGACGATATCCGACCTCCTCAGTGTCATGATTTTACCGGACAGTCGACAGGTCTCAAGCCATTTGTAGAAGTCCCCTGCAATCAATTATGGTGTATCGGAGCGCCGTGGAACGAAACCATCAGATTAATAATTCCTGACCGAGTCAAACATCCTGAATACCCGCAGTTACTGCCGCCATCAGGCGCGCTCATAAAGCGTGAAAGAATTCCTTGCAAAAGCTAATGAAGTGACTATCCAAACGAAAAGCAAAGACAGAGCGAGAAAGGCATATAAACGATGATTAACCCCAGTGCGATTAGTCGCAGCGGGAGGTGCTGGGTAGCAGCGCCCGTGTTATTGCGAAAACGCCTCAGAGGCCGCTTCCTCCTCGTATTCGTCGTCGTCTCCGGCGCGCGCTTCCTGGTACTAAAAGACATGCATCAGACAAGGGTCAAGACGGCATGCAAAGGCGAAGCCAAATCACCTGCTGGTACTCCGCGCTGCACAAGTAAGAGTCATAAGTGGCGATAAGAAGGCGGACGTTCGAGACATACATCAGATCTTGTGTGTTGCTCTCGGCTTCCGAAAACTCCATAACGTCCATGCCCTCCCCGGTATACCTAACGTTCGGTTAATCTGATGCCCAGATTGATGAAAGGCAGAGACAACGCTACCAGTGGAGGAATGCGCGTCGCTTGAACATCGCAGAAAACTGGACGGAAAGATCGATCATCAGACTTCGGGGAGCGCAGAGTGTCGTAGGTTCCTAACCGTCTCATGGGTGCGCTGGAACAGCTCTTGGATCGACGTGGAGTTCGACAGCGCTACTGCGGCCTACGGTGCTTGGAAATTAGATATTATAAACGAGGAATGAATAAATAACGGCTCGCTTGTTTCTGGCCTACGGGAGGTACAGACACGAGCGTGACGGACACGTTGTCCGGGATCCACCTGCAAAACCATCTTCAGAGGGCACGCAAGATGGCTACTGCAAGACGGCGTACTCCACAAATTGATTAGAGTTTCTCGTCTGCAGATCGCGGACGGCCACCTATTGATGGACGTTTATGGCGGATCAAGTATATGCGCTGTGCACGACGGGATACGCACTTCAGCCTAACGAAACCATCAGCGAACCGACAAACCGAAACGGATGTGAGAGCTCACTTCGCGTGACGCAATTTTACCTCGGAACATGGTGGCTGCCGTCAGGTAGCGGCTGGAAAATACTGAGCTTTTGGTCGGCGGCGGAAGGCGGAAGATTCGATTACCCGAAGCGCGGGTCGCACGCAACCAGCAGATTCTTGCGGTCGAAAAGGCTGGGAGATGGTCGTCATGGGCAGCGGATGCACGAACGGGCGGGAGGCATACGCTTGGACTAGCTCATGAACAGAGGTGCCCTGGTACGACTGTGTCTTGGAGTCGTAGATGGGAGCGTAACTCGGCATGAGGAAATGAAGCTACCAGATCGCTGAATGATACGAGGATTAAAAGCGGGTAAGGCAGATCTTACCCGCGGAAAAGGGATGAGGTTCATTCCGAGTTTGCGAAGATCCCTAGTCTCTTTTCAGCAGGAAAGAGGAAAATATCACAAAAAACCAACCCGTTGAGTTGGCCGGGGAAGCGCAGACTTGTGCTGACACCGCACATGACTTTGGAAATTAGCTAGAAATTGGTGAGCAATTTTACCGCTTGCAGTAGACGGTAAATACTCCGTTGAGGTCTGTGAAATTGGGGGTTTTGACTTTCAATGCTCGGACGCTGATGTCATAACTGTGAAATATTCAGCAGAAATTTCGACAACGGGACAGATAATTTACAGGGCCTCGTTGTCGATACAGATGGTCAGATCGCCGTTGTCTACGAGTTGATGCATCGAGAGCATCGCGTTGTATGGCTGGAACAAGTTTGGACGGGACATATTAGGGATCATTTGGTCTTTCTTACCTCGACGACCGTCTCAGAGACCTACGCATTGCACGTAAATTCACGATGAAGTCCAGTCACGCAGCCTCTCACTTTCGGCGAAGGCAGAATGGAAAATGTTGCCAGCATTCGATCCGGGAACTCCTGGAAGACAGCGGCAAATTGACAACAGCGCCCAGTCTTGTTATGACGCACTTACTTCTCGCATTTTAGACAAGAGAAGGCACCCCAATCCAGAGCCGGTGCCGCCGCCGAGGCTGTGGATGATCTGGAATCCTTGCAGGACCTCACATTGCTCTGCCTGCTTCCTCAGAACGTCCTGGGAAGTGTAAGAAAAAGCAAGGCTGATGAAGACCGTACACACAAGGATAGGGTCAATCAGTTCAGCGCCTGTAGAAGCCAGATCGAGATAAGAAGGACATCATGCTAAGAAACATTACCCTCGGTATAAACTGTTGAAAAGATGTCAATTGTCAACCTGTGGAGCTTCAAGCTCTGCACATACAGCCCTTTGCCCAATTATTACCCGCGCCCGATGCCCCATGCAGATAGGTTTCCGGACTGAACAAAGCCCCCATCGGGCCACTTCGGACCTGTGCGGGAAATGAGAGCCCGAACGAGCAGTAAAATCGACCCCTACCCGGTCGCACACGCCAGCCTCCAGGTCAATCTGCAGTGATCGAGGGACAAACTTGGATTGCGACCCTAAATTCACTTCCGAGAAATAGACGCCAATCTAACGACCGGCATATAAACACAAGTTGTTTTCCGAGTCTGACGACGCGTACCCGTTGGAGTTGGACCGGGTCGGACCCTTGGTAGATCTGCAGCGCACTATCAGCCAAGAAACCGCGGACAACTTGCCAAACTGACCCCCGACTGATCAAGCCCGTGCTCCGCCAGCACGTCTTGCCAGAAGCTCTCTCCGACTTGATTCCCAGCCTCCATTGGTACACGATGAATGTCAGATTCTGATGGCTGGTCGTTTCGAAATTCGCGCCACTCACCTGTCCGACCTGTCCAAGCACGCGCGTTTAGTCAAAAGGATACATTGGGACATGCCATCTTGCCTGGAGGTTGATTATTTCACGCGATGGCATGAAGGGAATAGCTTTATAGGATGCTCGATAGAATCGGTGCAACCGAGTCGCCAACGATGACGAAAGATCTAGACATTTCCATGTGACCGTGTGACACGCGACATACGGCAATTACCGAGTCCAGAGCTCAAGAAATGGCCACCAGTCATTGGCGTCGGCTAAAAATGATGAGAGTAGCGTAAATTTGACCGTCATTTTTCGAGGGTTGCAAATACATCATCGGGGTCAGACCAAGGTCAGCCTGTCAGCGCTTGACGGATACATACCTGGGCCCAGCTCAATCCGTGAGTGCTTCGTTCAACTTTCTCGAAATTCAGTTCACTCAGGATGCACTGTTTCGTTGACTCTCCCCTCCAAACCCTCTGAAGGAATTCTTCCGCATTTTTTTGTACGTAATTGACTCGCGGCTCCACTCAGGAACGTTTCCCCTTGGACCTTCGCGGCGACAAGCGCGCGGCAGCGCCAACCAACTCAACTAGGTTCTCACGAATGCCAGGCACACGTCGTCTTTCTTGATTCGGGATGTCTCAACAGGGCCTGAACGTATGGTAGTCCGTGATGTATGAACGGGAAGGCTCCCCAAAGTTTTTCGCCGTATTTACCCGAACACAAAGCGGCGTCAACTTACCTCCAGTGTTGGACTATAAGTAGTCGCTCGCAGCCCATCATCCACCAGCTCAGTCTTGCCTCAATCCACAATGCGTTTCGCGCCATTCTTGTTTGCTCCTCTCTTGGCTGCCTTCACTGTTGCTGCTCCCAACCAGCCAAGGGTGATTTCCGCCAACCATGGAACAATCACTGCCCCCACCAGTGGCGCCACAGTCACCTCAGGGGCATCCGTTTCTTTCATTTACCAGGACTCCAACTGGTGTGAAGGCGGATACTCCCCGATTACTGTCTGGCTCACGGACTACGCGCCAACGACGGACACTCTCAACTCGACGGGCCAGTTTACCGACGCAACCTACTACTTTGGTGCCTATCTGATTGGCAACTTTGGTACGGGTATTTTCAAATGGGTCTCTGGGGTTATTCAAACGAAACATAGGGCTTCCCCCCATCGGGGACCCGGTCCCGCCTGCAACACTCACGATGCCAGACATTTCCAGTTATACCTCAGGATCTGATATGTATCTCGCTGTGGTTGAGACCGCAAACAATTGTCCACCGGTACGCGAAAAAACCTTGATTTTCTCCGCATTTTCTAACCTTGTTTCAAGAGGAATCAGCCCCCGCAATACGGTCTGACCTCAGTCTCGGTGGTCACCGCGTGAAACCGGAGACATGTGCAACGTTAATCCCGTTTCATGCACAGTGCATAAGATAGAATAGACGCTTTATGGGGTACATACATGTTGTTCCATTCGAAATGGATGTTAGATGTCCGGTTATATATTAATTGGTTCGGCCGTTCAAGTCGGGAAGGCCAGCGGCCTTCAAGTCAGCATTCACTTGGTCAAGATGATTGATGAATTCTCCTTTCAGATTGTCCCACATCTTCGGCTCGTGTTCTTCGATAAGGATGAGCACATGTGTAAAGTCTACGATATGAAAACACACCATGGAGTTTGCCGGAGCGCTTCATCGCAAAATCGGTCATAGTGAACATCATGCTCGATTCGAACATAAAGGCTGAGGTCATAATAGCAACTGAGCACAAGTTGTTCAAATTGTTCGACAGAAAAACACGGACCTATGGTGCCTTCATGAACTCGCATGGGCTTGAGCTCCATCTCCGAAGCCTTCTTGAACTCGTCATAGCTCACTGCAAAACCGGGTTATAATTAGAGGACGCCCGACAACTAGACACGATGCCTACCGCCATGAGGGCAAAAGCCGGTTTCGTAGCTCGCGCCTGTATGATCACATGAGCAACCAGCTGTAATATGCACGAGCAGTGCTTTCCTCCTGGCTGGAAGCCGTCACTTCGTCCACCATAATTTCCATACAGCAAGCCCATGAATTCTGTTGCCGAGTTCCGGTGGTAATACTGGAGACAAGTCGTTCAGAGAAGGGAAGGGAAAAGAAATAGAACATACGGGAGGACGGAAAGTATTCAAGGCGACGTCCCATCTCGGGCTAAAAATCAGGAAATCGGCGAGAGGGACACCCGGGGCCTTGGACTTGGCTGTGAGCACACAGAATATGGAGGGGTCGATGTGGTCTTTGGAAATACTGCCGACGTTGACGAATTTTTCCAGTGCATACTTGGGTGGGTGTCAGAAAAGGTCAAGCACGGAGGGCGGATGGATAGAACCTTGTAGGGAACGTAGCTGGCAACGAGTAATGAGATGATAAAATGTGACCAAGGGAAGGGCTCTCACTTTCCGTGCCATGCGACCACGTCAAAAGGTGTATGCTCCTGGTGGCACATAAACAGCTGCCCGCATACCCTGCCAAGGCCGTTAATTTTTGAAAACAAGGCAAGTATATCACAATACTTGTAGGTGACTTTTTATTGCTGTCAGCACTGAGTCAAAAAAGGATACCGGACACATACTTTCCCAAGGGCTTTGATCGATGTCAAAGCTAGCGATCGGGCTCTCAAAGTCTCGGACATTGGCTAGACCATAGCCACCAAGTGGGCCAAGCTCCGGCAGTTGGTAATGGGCCCCGTATATTTCTTGAATATCTGATTTCCATCAGTTTAGACCATACGTTCAATCAGTAGATGAAACCCTACATCCGCGAGAGGGGCCGTCGGGTAGAATAACCTGACGAATAACTCAGCTCTGCAAATAACGATCCGTAAAACTCCGCAGCACCTTGAACTTCATCCCACGCTGGATGACCACCAATTCCCCCGATCTCACCATCAGCCTTCGGAGACGAACATCGTTGAATAAGCAGGCCAAAAAAATCGTGCACTATATTTAACGCACTTCCCGAACTCCGTCTGAATGTCCAGACGGCCTTGCTGCGGCAGAATCAGCATGTCCCCGTCGTTGTTGCAGAAGGCCTTGTTCTTCATGGACGTGTTTGCGGTGTAGATATGAATGGCGAGGCCCTCCTTCAATGTTGGATCGCCGTTTCCAGCAAGGGTCTTGAGCCCGTCGACGAAATCGACGCTGGAGCCATTTGGTGGCAGGTCGAAGGGATGCCAGGCCAGCTGTGTCGGACTGACGTGAACTTTAGGGTTCAAAGGAAGGAAGTTGGACTCCAACTGTGCGTTTATGATCAGCCGAACATGCCGAGGTGGGGCAACGTGATTCGACTGACGTCAGGGTTGTCAGGAAGCTTGGTGAATCCCTGGTGAGCTACAGACGGCCGAATCTAGAACGGAGAATGTATTACGACCGTGCTTTGCGAGGGCGAGGCGGACTCGGCGAACCCGGTAAAGCCATCTAGAATGAGGCCCAGTTAGTTCTGACCCCGCGACCGCGGAACATATGATACGCACGCGCTCTGGTTGTCCACCCGAGGAGCCACGAACGATGACCCAGTCATCTACCCGGGACATCAACGACTGCACAGTAATTTCCTGCATGCACCACGCACCCCTTCTGCGTACAGGCCATACTTGCACTTCTGAGGGGAGTTCTGGCCGTCTGGAAGGACGCCGGGTCTAGGACCTGTTAAGCAACGCAACAACAATACGGATCAAGCCACCCACACGGCTTCGCTCGCGAAGCGATTCCCAAAGCCGACTTGGTACTGGTATGGGTCCTTGTCCGTTGGTATAGTCGCAAACGCTGCGCGCGCGGTAGCACCGAGAGGGCCAGTCATCGTGGTCAAAGGGAAAGGGGTAGGGTAATACGAAGATCGCAACATCCCATAAATATGTGCAAGGTCATGAGGTCTGCTCCAGAGCGGCCGCCGAGAATTTCAATGAGGGGTTCTACCCTGGAGTTTAGACTGGAAAAAGCCCGTTTTTCCCAGCGACGCGAAGCAATTCATTCTCTATCATTTTTTCTTGTACATACACGAAGTATCTGCGTGTCTTGTCGAAATACATATCGGATGCGACCATTACAAGATGGAAACCTTCTTTCTCTTTGGTTGATTTATTGGGTCAGTTGCTTAATCTTCAGTACGATAGCTGTGAATGGTCAAGCGTCAGGGATAAGCTCCGATCAGCGGAAGGAAACGCACACTGGGGGTCAAGGCCCTGATGAGGGATTTGCTCCCACAACCCGCCTGAACCTTCAGCCGACAGTCAGTAGGCAATTATAAGGATAAATATATCATGCGGACCTTCTCTAGTGGTACCCATGTAGCCGAAACGCGGGGAGAGCTGGCGTTCAAGGAGCCAAGTTCCGAATTTCGATCCAAGCTAGCAGCCACAGAGATCAACGACAAGTCCTCGGCAGCACAGACAAGCAGCTCACCCCAGTCTTCTGGTTGAAGGACTCGACGATGAGCACGAAGGGGCTCGAGCCGATCTTCTTGATCGTCTAGTAAAACAGCCGTAAGTCCATGGATACCGCGACCACAATCTAGACTGCGCACCTGCTCATCGACGACGTTCAAAGAAGGCTTGTTGATGAGCCCGACGTCGAGACCCTGCTCCCGGCAGCGCAGAACGGCATCCCAGGACCGGTACAGCATCTCGCCGAACGACACGACGTAGCCGGCTTTGCCGTCGACGATCGTCTCGTCCTTGCCGGGGATGAACTTGTAGCCGTCGCCGAAAAACTTGGTCTTGCCGTCCTCCTTGAGGATGTACGGGACCTTGGAGCGGGTAGAGAAGACGAAGCGCAGGCCGCGCTCGAAGAAGACGCGCTGGATGACGGCTACCATCTGGAGCGGGTCGGCAGGGAAGTACAAGAAAGAGTGGGTGTCGGAGAGCCCGTTGTCTGCGAAGAGCGAGTTGATACCAAAGTGGCAGGTGTTGTCAGCCTGGAACCCCCATTATCAGTGAGAGAAGTAAGAGTAGAATCTATACGTACCATCTAAAAGAGAAGAACACATCTCAAGCAATGAGTGTTAGTCCAGAGAGATAATGCATCTTGAGACAAACCTCGTCGACTGTATACCGAGGGTCAGGAGATATCTTGTATATGTTGAGGGGATTACTTACCACCCGAGTGCGAGAAGTGGCAGAGTACATTGCAGTTGTTCAAACGCGCCATCGTAACCTCAGAGACGACCATCTCCAAGAACGCCGAGAAGGTGGAGAAGACACCGAACTTGTCCTTGTCGAAACCGAAACCAGCAGCCGCGGAGAAGTTGCCGCGCTCCATGATACCGGAGGGAACGAAAACCTCGGGGTGCTTCTGGTGGATCACCTTCAGACCCGTCGAGCCCTCCAAGTCACCTAGACCGCATCAGGAAACGCTATCGTGCAAGGTATTCATGACCACGTACTGTCGATGACCATGACCTTAGCGGCGGCCTCCTCCTTGCTGAGCTTGTCGAGAACCAGGTTTACCGCTTCGCCGAATACGACGCGGTTAGCGCCCCGCTCCGCCGTGGACCCGATGTGGATGTACGCCTGGTCGACGGCCTTCATGCCGGCGTAATATTCAGTGAAATCGGGGTAGCCACGCGACAGGAGGTGCTTGACGGCGGACTTGACCGGGATGACGTCGTGTCCGTGCGAGCTGCCTTGGATGTCAGCGATGCCTGGGGCCATGAGACGCTTGGCGACGACTGTCAAGGTATGGTTAACGGGATACTTCGCGAGCAAAGAGAAAGGGCGAACCAGCGGCAGGGCCATCGTGAGTGACGATAGAGCTGATCGCGCCCCAAAGCGCGTCGATGTCCTCGCCCTGGACGGTGACGACCTTGAGTCCGTGACCCACCAGGGTCTTGGTCACATCATACCCCTTGAGATACTCCGATGGGTGTCCTGGAACAAGCGGATAAGCGTGGGCGTTCACGGTAGCAGCGCGATGCGTACCGGCGATGGTGACATCGTTGTCATCGATGATGAGCTTCACGTTAAGGTGCTGGGCAACCGCCAGCCGGGCGGCCTCGGCATCGTTGCCCTCCTGCTGCGAACCGTCGGAGCCGAGACAAAAGAGAGTCTTATCACGGTTGGCGAGAGCCACACCGTTGACGAGAGGCCTGAGAAAAGCTGATAGGAAATCAAGCCATATAAGAGCCGATTCCTGACCCACCACATGTGTCCGAGACGCCCCGACGAGAACTTTACACCAGGGGTGAGACCGAGCTCCGGGTGGCCGGGGAGCTTCGAGTTAGCCTCGCGGTAGTGCATGAGATGCTCTACCGGGATGGAACCCTCGAGTGCCGAGAGTATGTACTGAGTAGCGACCCGATGGCCTATTGGATAACATATCGGAGAAACACCATGCGTGGAATCGGGCATACTCACCAGCCTCGTCGAATACGATGGGGACGTATTTCTCCGTGTCCTCGAACAGGGAGAGCAGGATGCAGACTTCGGGCACGGTGTCATAGGCACCACCAGTGTGGCCGCTGACACCGCGAGCTGCTCCGCTGGCGGTGAAGAAGACGATAGCATCGCGCAAAAGCTGGATGTTGGCCAGCAAATCCGACTTCTCTTGGGCGGAGAGCTTCGGCTTAGTAGGATCGAGCTTAAATCTGATCACCATTGGTGAGCGGTAGTGGAGTCAAGAAAGGATCTGGATACTTTTTGAACTTCTTGAGGTCAACGGGGAAGGGAGTAGACATGGCGATTATAGCTCTGGGGGAGAATGGGACAAAGGTGAGAGTAAAGAGGGATTTGTGGAGTTGTCACGGTGACGCTCTTTGAATGGAAACTCGGCCCGCTTTGCCGCTCTCAGTGCTCTTAACCCCCGACAGAGGCCGACAGTCACAGAGCCGTAAGGCTTGTATCGTCAACAAAGATTACATGACCTCCGTGATCAAGCCGTGATAGAGTGTATCAGCAGCCGCCAAAAAACGCGATTTTTGAGAAGGAGACTCGAGCGCATAGTGCATTTTGAGATAAGTGCGCCGCAAGGAAAACAATCAAAAACTGCCCAAAATGGAAAGTAAAATAAAATAAAATAGGTCATGCATATGCTAGCCGAAGCCCCGTCATCTCTCCCCCAGGATGAGTTTTCTCAGGCAATGCTTTATCCCCGTCTACGCGTCGCCGACATCCGTTGGAGGGCTGGGAATGAATTCAATGCTCGTGGGCGGTTCGATCATGTATCTCAAACCAGACGAAGCCTGGCCAGTCTGCGCGACCTTCTCGTGCCACTTATTCAACTGAATGTATCTTCTGCCGCCACACCTGGAGGGCTCCGCGAACTTATACCGTCAGTGGTTCCAGATGGAGGCAGCCTCGCCACGATACTGGAACTGTTCGTCTGCCCAGAACCGGAGTGCTACGACACGTCGACCTTATACTCAACGGACACGCGTTCATGGATCGTGCGCGTGGCCACTGTGCCTCTCGAGCCTGCGTCTGCAGAAGGAGCGCAGTGGTCTGAGTCAAGGGCCACAATTGAAGAAGCAGACCAATTCCTACCTGCGCGGTTCGTGGAGACCTAGGCAGCCGGCAAACAGGAGACGCTACACAGTGAGCTGCTGTGGGACCAGGATGACTCCGAAGAGTTCTACGCCGTCCGCCGTCCATGAGCCAGAGCCGGGCCTAAAGTTACGTGGTCATGCAGTGCGAGGTACGCAGCGTCTGATGGGACGAAAAGACATGATCTCAGATAATTGACTTGCAGGGAAGTTCCTATGTGCAGAGGAAGAGTGTCCCAAACCGGGTAATCACGACCACCTGAGCTGGCGTGAGCTGATACAACTGGGAGATCGATTTCACATACAATTGGACTCGGAGGAGGATGAGGCCCAGTGTAACATGAATGCTCTCGACATCGTACGTTTCTTGCTTGGAATTCCTTCATTCTTCTGACTGCGGATCTTGCGGAGGTCGACCATCGGAAATGCGTGGATTGAGCAGTGTGTTGAGCATCCCGAGGTTTTGCTCCTATCCATGAGCGGCAACTGGTGACTATGCCGATGGGCTGCTTCTTGGTGGCAACGCGGGTGAGGCTCCGGCTCCTTTTAAAAGATTCAGTGTGTAACATTCGGCCACATATAGATTAGGAAAATCTCGCCGAAGGTATGCTTTGACATGCGGTACTGGTCTACGAAAGAAAAGGTCGTACAGGGTACCAGACTACACGCAGCCGGGCGGCATCACCGGCCACTTCATGCTCCTCATCATGGTGCTGACGTACACGACCGCGAGCCAGTGCGTGCGCGACCAGTGCTTCGAGGCCTTCTGGCACCTCGCGTTCTTCTTCCTACTCGGGTTGTACACGCACGCGACGGGCTGCTTCGTGCGCGACTCCGCCGACCCTGCCTACGTGCGCACATTCCCGTTCTACTCCACCGCACACTGCCTCGTGAGCTGGCGCTTCACGATCTGGCCCGGGCTGGTGTACTTCAGCGACCACGTGTACAGAGAATTCAGGGCGCGGCGCGCGACGCGACTGTCAAAGGTTCTTGTGCATCCGAGCGGTAAGCACCTCGCCTCCCGGCCACTTTAGTGAACTCCGCGCTTCTTCAGGCGCGATGGAGCTGCGCATTATAAGCCCAGCTTCAAGTACACCCCCGGCCAATGGCTGTTTCTCCGGATCCCGGGAATATTACGCTTCCAGTGGCATCCCGTGCGTCTGCTTCGACTGCTGTCCATGTCGACACTAACGCGCCTGAGGGTAGTTCATGACCTCGGCCCCAAAGGATTCGTACGTGTCCGTACACATCCGCCAGGTGGGCGACTTCACGCACGCGCTGGGCGAGCGCCTCGGCGTTGGCCACGCCGTCGTCGCTGAAATGACGGCCGCGGCGATGCAAGGCGCGGATGTAGAGAAGAGCAGCGGCTTCCGGGGCGATTACGTTGAGCTCGCCGCGTCCACTGCACTTCCTGGGGTCAGTATCGACGGACCGTATGGTGCATCGGCTGAAGACGTATTCGACGACCAGGTCGCCATCTTGGTCGGCGGGCATCGATAGCATTTCTGCTGGCTCATGCAACAGACTCACGAAACCAATGTATAGGCGTCACGCCCTTTGTGTCGATCCTAAAGGACACATGGTACCGGCAGAGGGCCGTCTCAAATCGCTGCAGCGTGTCGAGTTTTTCTGGATCTGCCGTGACGCGCCGTCCTTCGGGTGGTTCCAGAACCTACTCGCTGAAGTCCAGCCCGCACAAGCCGATCGTGAGCCCTCCGCACTTGCTGATATATCTGGGGAAAACATCAAATCACCTTCACAGCCAACTTCCTGCGCATCAGCGTCTACCTGACGCAGACGATGAGCGACGACATGATCTGGAACATCGCGCTGAACGACGCGGGCAGTGACTACGACCCGCTCATGCTCCTGCGCATCCCTATTCGGTCGGCCGGACTAGATGGCGATTTACGGGCGCATGGGGCAGGCGATCGAAAGCGGGGAATATATTGCTGGAAGCGCCTCGTAGCTGCAGACCAAAGTCGGGGTAGGTGACCTGGATGAAGATGGAGCTGGACTGACAAACGTCTGGGAGCAGGCTTATTTTTGTGGGCCGGGCCCCATCGGGAAGGCTATCAACGACGCCACTGTCCGTCACACAGGGTCTGCCGTCAAGTTTTCTTTTGCAAAGGTAGGGGATTGCAGTTTCCATTACTTATCTCGCATCCTTGATTTTCCGTAACACTTACTCTAATGCACGTGACCGTTTTGGAGGGGAACAAACTGAGTTAGAAAAAAGGGTTTCAAACTTGCTCGGTTCTGTACCTAATAACCTTTTTTTTTGCATCATTCTATGGATATTTTTGAGGCGCTTCAAATCATACCGCCTACTTGTCCTGATCGATTGAAGGTGTACATTTGCGCCATGAAAAGGGGTTGTCTCGGCAAACTCCGTCGTGCTGTTGCTTTGTGTGAAGGAATATTTGTCTGCGGAGGGACCTTACCCCCACAGAGGCGGATCCATCTTATTCTGACATTCTGACGAGGGAGCAGA